>VYZT01015816.1:890649-960938 GCA_013400735.1 Pomatostomus ruficeps | reverse complement strand
GGAGAGGAGAGGAGAGGAGAGGAGAGGAGAGGAGAGGAGATACAATTTAGAGAGACTCAGCTGCTGGGAGACAAGAATAAATAGTAAAAATTCAGATTGAACTGTCACCCTCCCACAACCTCAGAAATCACAGATCCTGTTTGGAGAAGAAAAAGCAGTAAAAAGAGACAGCAGTCAAGGAAACAGGGAATCAGACAAGGAAAGACAAAATACAGCTATTAGAGAGAGAGAGAGAGCAAAGGAAGGAAAGGAAAAAAAGGAGAGAGAGAAAATTACAAAAGCAGAGTGAAGGAAGAGAGGTCTGATACTACACTGATGAATGCAGCAAGCCAGGCACAGAACAGAATATCTTTCCTTTATTTGAGAAGCCTCACAAGTTATTCTGTGCAGTTCTGAGCAATTCTGAAAAAAGATCTCAGAAATTAGGAAACCACAGTGTGTATTCCAGCAATAAACACCCAGCCCTTCAAATCTGAAGGGACTGGGGAAGAGGAGGGGACATGTTCCACCTTTAGCAACTGAAGCAGGGACATGCATGATGCGGCTTCAGCCACGGGAAGGTCAGGCTGTGCCAGCAGAGGACAGAGCAGGCAGGAGCTGCAGCAGCAGGAGGCAGTGCTGTCCCAGCTCCCCTGGCTCTGCTCTGCACCAAGCAGCACAGACATCCTCTAACAAGGCCTGCCTAAGGCAGCAAAACCCATGACAGCCCTGGCCCACCTCCTGTCTGTCTTCAAACCCATAATAATTGATGACAAGCATAACTGGCTAAACTTTGCTGCATTCTGAGCCAGCTCTGGGGCTTGTAAACATTTTAAGGAGCAGAGGGGCTGGGAACAAAACACAGAGCCTTCCACCTCGTTGTCACTGCTTTGAAAGCAGCCATGTTCAGCAGCCACTGGCATTCCCCAATTTCACATCTACGCAGCACGAGCACACGTAAGCTTTCAGTTCTAATGCAACCTCTTCTCTGTGTATTTCCAAGCTCTTTACATGAGAAATCATTAATTGCACTGTAATCAGGATGAAATGCATTCTTCCTGGAAGAAACAAGACTTAATTTCATTAAAGGCCACACTATTTCTAGAACTGAGAACCTCTCAAACTAGAGAGGTTCTGGTGTAAGACATTCTTTAACTAGAGAGATTTTACAAATCTCTCTAGTTAAAGAATGTCTTACACCAGACCTTGCCCCAAAATTCTTGTTTCAGTTTCTGTCCATTTTCTCTGTATACAGTGGGGAACTTTTTTGGGGTGAATTTTGCTGATTCTGGAATGGAAGACCTATATTTCTGACTGAAACACAAAAGAAAGGCACAAAGCAGGAAACTATGTAAGGAAGGAACAAAGAGTAAATGGAAAGCCAAAAGTGAAACAAAAGAAGGCCAAATGTCAACCATAGAGGTCAGTTTGCAATTTAAAAAGGAAAGAACAATTCTAGAAACACAAAAGGGGAAAAAAAAGATAGGCTGAAGTCCAGAGACAAGAAAACAAAAAACTAAAGTCAACAGGTAACAGTCCAGTGGCTTGAAGCTGATTTTCCACTCCAGCTGCAGAATTGTTTTGCCTGCTCCACTCTAGGAGGTGTGCAAGACCAGCGGATGTTCTTCTGAAGAGAATGTTCCCTTCAGGGAAAAATGGAATGTATGAGGGCACTGGACTTTCAGGCATTTTTGTGAGTCTGGATGCCAAAACCCATTTTTCTGGCCACAAAAACCTTCTGACACCAACTCTGCATTATATGCAAATTCTTACTAGCAAAGTGCTTTTTTCTAGTATTCTAAGCCCTGAAGAAGGATTTGTGTGGGTTTGGGGTTTTTTGCAAATAAAACATTTATGTTCTTAAACATATTTCCTCTATCTACAAAGTGGGCACTTAGAGAACCAGCAGAGCTCCTGATGCTTGTTCTCTTCCCATTTGGAGCAAAAGAAAACAACAGGCAGAGGACAAGGATGTTGATAGTTGCTTAATCTTTGTGCTTCCTTATCTCCTCTGTATAGGATGTCTCATTCAGGGGCAGAGTTCATTTTTTACTACAGCATCTTGTACAGTGGGAAGATGATTTAATCTTAACCTCCTCCAGCATTATCCACAGAACCTGTGCAAGGCAGAGCCAAATTCTTGGTGACCTGGAACAGGTCACTGAAAAGTGAATGGAAGAGGAAGATGTCTGCACTGGATTAAAAAAAAAAAAAATAGAAGAAAATACTTTCTGTCAGTGTAAAATAACTAGATATTTATCCATGCAAGTGTATGAATCAAAGCATTGCCCAGCCCTCCAGCCCTTGTTCAAATTCGGTAGGCTGGAAAGTTAAACTGCTTTTCAAAGGCATGTCACATTGTTAAAGGACAAAGGTGCCTATGCACTTGAGGTACAGGGCAGGCAGTGATCCATGGCTCTTTGTAGGAACAGTGACCACAACACAAACTGCTTCAAGCTGGCAAACACAGCTAAATATTAATGAGAGCAGGTTTGGGTATTGCTGTTCAACAGAAAATACAGAATATGGGAAGTGGTAAAACCGGAGAGCTGCTTAAAGCAAAGCATATTCCATAATCCACATGTGAAGAAACATGCTGGGGTGAAAATCTGCTATAAATCAGCTTGAAGATCAGTCTGATTCATTTTGGAAGAGACAATACAGATATATGTGTCAGTGTGGACCACACCAATGGTTCAGGCATCAGGATCTCATTTCCTGAAATCATAAAACTAGGGTTTTTTTAAAAAAACCCTAAACTAAATAAATGCTTGTGATTGTTATATTTTAGTTCTAATGCTGCCCCCTTAGCTTCTGTTTACCCACATCCTTCACAACATTCCTTCAGATTGAGACTCTTACGTAACCCCCCTGAATCCAGAAGCTGGAACATAAAGTAAGAGCAGACAGACAGCTATTATGAACTGCCACAGACGGCAGTATGATTAGACATGAATATCACTTACATCTTTGTTAGCGTGTAGTGCAGAATAACAAGGTAGAAGAGGCTATATCAGATATCTTCCAAAGCCTAGAATAATAGGGAAAAGAATAGTCACTCCAAGATGAACCAGGAACTTATCTGCATATCCAAGCAGGAAAAATTACCATTTTTCAATGCCATAAGAAAGCAAGCAGAAAGCGAACTGATAATATTCACATATGGAATTTACTTAAAACTCCAACTGATCTGTAGGCTGGGTTATCAGTACTTGAAAAGCCAGCTACCCACTGAGGTGTGAGATCTAAAGAAAGCTAGAAAACATGAACATTAATGTCAGAAAGCTTTCAAAGACAGCTTAAATCTCAGAAAGAAAGGCATTCTCAATCTGAAATGCAGCACCTGTGGTTTTTGCCATCCAAACTCAGATTATTCAGGCTTGAATACAGTGATTTATTTGGATGTTATACATTTAAATGAAGACCATTTGGCATTCATTCTGTCCCCAAAGTGCTTCAAAGAAGTAACTGAACTGATTTTTGAGGGATTGCAAAGAGATGAAATTTTAATTTTATTCATCTTGGATGAAATTTTAATTTGAATAGAGGCCTTAAAACAGTATAATGAAATACTGGGGTTTTTTTGTACTGACATAGACAAAGGCTCATAACATTAAGTTTTTAATAGTACATACTAATCTGGAAGAAGGTATTTGTAGGGTCTGCTCAACTGCTTTCAACAGTGATTGAGTAAAAGAAAGGCATAGTTAAACATATATATCATGATGACATAAGGGCCATATCACCACTGAGAGACTGATAAAGCCATGGAAGCTCCTGCAAAGAGAAATACAGCATTTTATATGCTGTGCTCAGCATAAAGCAGATGTATCAGAAACAAGTAATTGACTTAATCTAAGGTCAGCAGAGGATATTTTACAGTTTACAACATGGAGAAGAGATTATGTGATCCAAATACCTACATTCTACAGCTATAGTAGAAGTAACATATGCTACACAGGCAAAATCTGGTTCATATTAAGAGATGATTGTACATTCCTAACATAAGCTAACAAATTTATCTTTTTTAGCAGTGCAGGGAAAAGATGTGAGCACAATTCTCTGTTAAGGTCAAACAGCAAAGGAAGACCCTGCACGTCTGTCTGCAGGAGCGTGACAGGTGTTGGCTGTACCAGAGCCACCCGACAGGGACAGGACAGATGCTGTAATCACCACGTCTGGTAAGACCAAGCGCAGCTGCCGCCAGAATGCAGTCAGGAGAAACATCAATGATCACGCCCTGAGAAAAGCTGCCAGATCCTGTTAAAAGGAGACAAAGAAATGTAATGTATTAATAATAGGTACACGATTTCACAAAGTGTTAGAAACCCCCACAGCCTACGTTAGACCATGATCTTTGGCAACAGATCCAAACCTGGGGAATACGTCAAACCACAATATGTGCATCCATTTAACTTCTTGGGGAACTAACCAGCTCCAAGAGCCTGACCAGACTGAGGCAGGAGACTGTGAATGCAGTTAAAGAAAGTGCCTTGCCTTCCCTCTTTGGCAAAGTGACCCCTGTGTGCTCATTAAATTTTATTCTGCAGGTAATTACTGACTAAAATCACAGCAAGTCTGCACCCAGCCCTGCTGGTCAAAGGAGGAGCTGCCTGTATTATGGGTCCTTGCTACTGAAGGTATTTAATAAGGAGGGAGTCAGATTTTCTGAGAGACCTACATAACAGAGAGCATTATTAATTGGCACAACAGAAATGGAAATGAGATAGTATTGGAAATTATTTACTTTTGAGGTAGAAAAGGGGTATATTTTTCATGAACAGGATAATAAATCAGTGCAGCTTCTATCACACTAATTTGTTAAACATGTTTTGCAGTATTGGTAACAAAGATGTTTTTGCATCAGATGCCTGCATAAGGCATTTCTGAGGTTGCACCATTCTGACACAAAACATGTGTAACAACATATTAGGTGATCCTAATAAATGATACAAACGTAGTGTTTAATCAGTAGAATAAGCTGTCTTGAATAAACTATGCAATATGTAACCATGAACAGCTTACACAGAACCTGTAAATTGTATTTTAGGGGCTAAAAGAGAGCATTTGATTGATGAGGTATTTTTGAAAATACCTTCCCCATGGCATTGGCAGCTATCATTTATCTCACTTTGACCAAGATGAAGATAATCTGAGTATGCAAGCAATAACAACTTTTCTGCTGATTATAATATTCTCTATTGCTTTCTTCAGTTTCAGCAATAGGCTATTAACTCATGGCATGTTTGGTTTCTTCACAAAGCTACAATAACCTCTTTGTAACTTTGCAAGCTTTCACACAACTGGAAGGACAAATCTGGCAGGGAATGAGAGCTGAGCAGGTTCATTTTCCAACAGCTACTAACAGAAAACAAGAAAATTGAGAAGTACTCTGCATTATATACCTAGTGACTGTCCCTCCAAATCAATTTTTAAAAAAATAGCTCATTAAAGAGAAAACTAAGAACTAGAAGTGACAGCATGAACAAGCAGTAAATGGTTAACATTCCCCAGCTCTGACGCCAGGAATAGGCACCACTTAAGTCCTGTCCAGAAAAATGTATTAGCACCATCAGCGGAAACTGACACAGGATGCCGGTATCCATCCAGGGAGAGATTCAGAAGAGAAGGAACAATAAAAGACAGGCATTGAGGTGACATCTGCAGGGACTGGAGAACAATTTCCAGAGAACGACTATCTTTTAATAAACCAAGGTTTAACTGTTATCAGTCCCTGTTACAGATCATTACTACGAGAAACGATAAGAGCCATCTGTATCCCTTTCTCCCTGCAGGACGTGCCTGTGGGAGAATAAACTACTTTCCTTCTCTGGTGTCAGCTTGTTACTGGCAGCACTGGCTATAATTGAATAAGCTTTATTCAAATGATAACTAAATTTAGCAGATATTAGCAAGAAGTCTCTAGAGGGGTGAAAACTGGAGAAGAAAGCTTTAAACAAATAGACTAAAGTAACCCTGAATGCAATTTATGGCAGTCAACCTCTCTGCCTGATGAGTCTAGCACAGTTAAATCTGGATTTTTGAGGCCTTGCTGAGACAAAACATGACACCATCCCCTTTCCTCCTGGCCTGTGACTACCCCTGTGATGGCAGGACCCCTCGCGTTGTCCACAAAATCAGATTCATTACCCAGTGTGCAACAAGCCAATAATTACACACTTAGGAGAGACTTTGATTATTTATTTCAGAGTTGCATGAGCCCAGGTGCTCGGTGATATCCCACAAACCAAGCACACCCACTGGACTTTACACACCATCATTTATCAGCGGAAGTGCGGAGTTTGTAACTTTCCAACTACAGCCCTTGCGTTGTGGTGGGTTAGTAAGAGTAATTACATAACCGCAGCTAATTTCTGTGCGGGCTCAGGGGAAGGGCGTTCACCTGGGCAGGGGGCTTTGTGACCTTTAGGCATGACTTTTATTATTATAGAGAACGTACATGGACCTTGAGTATTTTGCCAAGTTAGCAATGTATACACAGACATACATCAACATCTTGATTTACTACATCCTTAAAGGTTGTTAGTTCCAGAATATCCTTGAGTAAGGGATACTAACTGCTATCTGTCCTACTGACACAGAACATCTTGACTTACTACATCCGTAAAGTTTGTTAGTTCCTGGATGTCCTTGACTAAGGGATGCTGGCTGCCGCCTGTTCCAATGATTAAGTCTTTTTTCTTGCTGATTAGCACTGAAGAACATCCTGACTTAAGATAATCGTGATATTCAGAGAATCTAGTCCCAGTCCCTGCCAAGTCAGGGTCACCTAGAGCAGGTGGCACATGTCCAGATGATTTTAAATGTCTCCAGAGACGGAGACTCCACGGCCTCTCTGGGCAGCCTGCTCTGCCGCCTTAAACGCAGAGAGAAGTTCTGCCTCATTTTGAGGCGAAAATTCTTATGTTTTAGCTCGTGGCCGCTGCTCCGTATCCTGGGCGCCGCCGAAAGGAGTCCTTGCCCGCGCTGGAGGGCGGGGCAGGCGAAGCCCCCTCGCCGGCGGTGCCCCCTCGCCGGCGGAGCGGGTGGGTGCCGCTGTCCGCCGGGCCGCTCGGGGCGCTGTGGGCCCGAACGGGACGGAACGGGGCCCGTCATGTCGGCAGCGCTGCTGCGCCGGGGCCTGGAGCTGCTGGAGCCGCCGGGTGAGCGTGCGGGGCCGAGGGTGGGCGGGCGAGCAGAGGGTGGCTCCCCGGTGCGGCTGCAGTGACTCCGTCCCTCTTCCCTCTGCAGGCCGGGCGAAGGCGCCGCCGGGACTCCAGCGAGGCCGCGCCGGCCCCAGGACAGCGGGCGCGGCGAGGCGGAGGAAGAGAGCGCTGGAGCCCGGCGGGAACAAGGCCACGGTCAAGGGCAGAGTCGTGAAGTCGGCGATAGGTGAGTCCCGGTCCCTCCACAGTCCTCGCACCGGGTACCCTTGTGGTGTTTTGCAGACACGCTGCCGGTCCCTGTATCCCATCCCATCCCATCTCATCCCCCTGCACGCCCTCTTGGTGTCGCTCACTTAAACATAGCCTCTTTCGTGGACGCACCCTTGTCCCTGAGCTGTAGCGGTGTCTTTCTCCCGGGGCTTTGCTGATCCTCCTGTGTCTCTCCTTGAGAGCTGCCTGGATGAGCAGCTGATGCACTTTGTTCCTCTCTGCTTTGCCCCAGAGGAGTACCACAAGAAGAAACCTGTGAATCACCTCAGAGAAAACCTGCGGTACATGCTGAAGGGACGACTTGTTGCAGACAAAGCCGTCACAGAACAAGTAAGACTAATTTCTCTGGGGAGGGGGTCTGTTTCCACTGAGGAACACAGGTGAATGAATGGGAATCATCCCTGGATCTTCCAGATTTACACCTTGTACAAGAGAGTCAAGTTAAGTTTCAGTCTACAGATGGCCTTGAGGAATTCCTGTGTGCACTGGCAAAATAACTTAGTAAGCTTTAAACTGTTGTTTTGATATGTTGCACCCTATGATATTCTTTTATACTAGTCAACATCATAGAATCATAAAATGGTTTGGGTGGGAAGGGACCTTAAAAGACCATCCAGTTCCAACCACCCTGCCATGGGCAGGGATGCCACCCACTACATCAGGTTCCTCAAATGTTCTGACAGCTATTGGCTGTTCTTAATTACCAAAGATATTTTGTAGTTTCAGCTGGCAAAGAAGCCCCAGTTCAGACCTTCTCCTTACTGTCGATCAAACTGCCCTTCTCTGTAGCTGGAAGCTGATTAATGAGGAACCAGATGTGCTGCTGGCTCATGTAATAGGAATTACTCAGCCTCTTAAATGGTGTTTCTCATAACTTGAGAATTTCTTGAATGGTCTTCCCCAAAAGGTAGTCTCATGCCAGGATTTGAAGAGAAGAAAAGCTGGCAGTGCTAGAATGAATCTTGGGCTGTTTTTATGAGATAGGGGCTGTTAACATACATAAACAAAGTGGTTTAGGCCAGTATTTCTCAGGCTGGAGATTGTGACAGGAGGTGACAGTGTATTAGAAAATGCTGAGGTAATTCCACCAACTTGTTGGGTTTTCAGGTTGTGTCATGGAGACAGAGGATAAAAGGAAGATCATAGTTTCAGAAAGTTCTGAATTAAATCAGTGTTCTTACCTCTGTGACAATTACTAGAAAATAGTTTTCGTATTTGACTCCAAATAACAAGTTGGTATCTGCTGTTGTCCCAGTGACCTGCTTTGGTTAACATCAGTGGTTGCCTCTCACTTTTCTTTGGAGGCAGTCTGGAACATAGCAAGGTTCTTGTAGAACAGCAGACATGCTGCAGGTGAGCCTGAAAATCACTGTTTTGTGGTTTGGTCTGGATAACAATGGCTGTTGTTTTTTCCATATTTGTATTGTCTGAAGGTCCTTGCTCAGAACAGAGGCAGGAAGTCCAAAGATCAGCCTCCAGAGAAGACAGAAAAGAAGAAGTCCGAAAGCACCGTGTTTACTGAGGAAGATTTCCGTAAATTTGAGAGGGAATACTTTGGGATACCATAAACATCATGACGGGGGTTCTTGCAGCTCCAGTCTTTCTGCAGCTTCTCCAGTCTGGCACACAGGCCTGGGCATTTCCTTGGTGTGTTTGAGATGGCACATGGGGGAAGTGCCTCCATGTCAGACTTGCAGAGCAGCTCTGTGTCTGAGCAGAGCTTGTTACTGGCCAGCTAAAGCCACAGAGGTGCTCCTGGCTTTGAGGTGTGTTGTCCTTATAATTATCTTCCTGCAGCCAGCATGTCTTGCATTCTTGATGTAGAAGTGTGGACCAAGCCAAATAAAAATCTTTTTCCCCTTCCTCAGGATATAAGGCTCCTGCTACCTGTGTTATTTGACAGGGAGCATTGAAGGTACTGTATCTGAATGGCAAAATGTTTTGGACCAAGATTATTAAATTTCTGGAAGGGAAGGATACTTTGAAAGACTGTTAAACTTGAGTAACCCTTCAGTTTGGGTTCTTGTTACAGCCCCTGACAGGTCTGTCAGTCATTGCAAAAACTTTTTATATGTTACTTGATTAAATAATTGTTGCAGACACTGTCTCTCTTTGCCTTTGTAGTAGTGATTATTATGACTGGCTAGAGCTGATGAAGACGAACTGTGTCACTGCTGTGATCCAAGCATTCTGGTCTTTACGATGACTCAGTTGTGTGAATGGCCTCTCTGATTGATGTTGACACATATATTCAGTCATCTCTCTGACATGCCTAGGCCTTCAAAGAGCGCAGGTTGGAATGGAGATGACTCCTCCATTTTGGCTGCTCACAGTCTTCCCTCTCTCCAATAAAGAGCTCTCACACAGAGAAAGTTGTCCTTTGAATGTTTATAGCACAGTGTCCCACTGAGATTTAGCCAAGCCAGGAGGGCACCACTGCTGAGTGTTGCCAGCTTCTGTAGCCAGGAGGGCTTGTGACCCAGATGTTAGTCTCAGCATCAAATTAAAATCTGAGCCTCAGCTTGTGGTGCTGGGGTAATGGGAAGTTGTTTTCTCTCACACTATCAACCTGTTCCCAGCTGTAACAAACAGAAGGCCCAGCAGGTGGAAGTGTTGTTCCAGAAACTTCCTCACTAAACCACTCTAAATGTGCTTCTGGGGAGTTTCTGCCACTGCCTTTTCCTGCCCCTTATCTAAGAAAATGGGAAATGTGTTCCCTTGGGAAAAAAACAGCTAAGGAGAAGGACTAATGCCAAGCTTTGGTTAGGCTCAGGAGCTGATTACAAGGGGCTCGTCTGACCTGAACAGCAGCTGCTTGATGCCAGCACAGGCAGGAATTCACTTATTCCTTCCCTGCCTTGTGATTATAGTTCCTGGTGCTGTCCTCAAGTCTGTGCCTCCTCTGTTGGGCTCTTTTTCTTTTGTCTGCATGGTAGGAGAGGTCACTTGGACGTATGAGATCCAGACAGGGGAAATAGTGGACATACTGAAGTGTGTGTACTGGAAATTGGGTAATAGCACGTGGGAGGGGATTTCTTGTAATAGGATCAAGTTCAGCTATCTGCAGCCAAAAGTGGAACAGTTCAATATAGAACAGTTCAAAGGACAACTCCCTTTTTTTTTTAGTTTGTTCTTGCTTCCAAAATTTAAAAAATGTAAAAAAAATTAATGGCTTCTTAAAAGAATGGAAGCACTATTGGTTGAAAAAATACTTGAGTAAAATGTGAATTCAGCACATAGCTCCCTAAAACTTCTGCTCTGTGTGCCTGTTCCAGGGCATGTGAGCTGGCCTAACACAAGCAGCTCTGTGTGGAGCTGTCATGAGGATAATTAACTGTGTGAAAAAGCTGGCTGTACCACAACTTGACTGAAAGAGGTAGATTTCTGGGGTGTTACTTTGTTTTAAGCCTTCCTCTTAAATATTTGGCATTTCCTATGACCCTACAGAGGTCTTTCATGTCATCTGCTGCTCCTCCTCTACCCATTCCTCTTATGCACCCTTTTTTCTGTGGTTGTTCAGCTCCTGGGCCTTTCTCCTGCAGGCTAAGGGAAGCAAAACCATCCTTCCTTGCCCAAAAAAGGGCAGGAGGGTAATGCGGTTCACTCTCTTTGTACAAAACCCAGCCTGTTTGTTTGCAAATGTAAGCAAACAGGAAAGCTCTTCTTTCAAAGTTAATGAGGAACTTTAAAGTGGAGCCCAGAGCAGTTCTCCACGAGGATAATAACACCAAGATCAGTGGAGTTTCAAAGTTGGGTGGCAGCTCTCATTACTGGCTGGAAAGATTATTAGGCCAACACAAGAACTTACTTCTTGAGGCATTATGTTGTCAAGGAGGGTGAAGCTACCTGACAGGCTGAATTTTGCCATTTGAAACTAAACTTGATCATACAGCCAAAGGTATCCTTAAATAAATTAAACTTTATTTTGTGGGAGGAAGGAAAAAGAAGCAGAAGTGAATGGTGGCTCTAGAGATACCATCTGTAAGGGCAAAGATCTAACGTGTTCCAGCCTTGACTTTCCCCCTCTCTGGCAAGGTATGAGCTCCTAGGAAAGAAGAGCAATGCCACCTGAATACTGGGTAGGTAAGGACAGGTGGTGCCCCCCGAGGGGAATGTCTTCAAAGGAGAGGGGAGAACAGGTACCAGCCTGTTGCATGTGCCTGGTGTTAAGCTAAAACCAGGCACTTTCTCACACTCCCAGCTGTCTGTCTAGCCATGCCCAGAGCATGCCAGGTCCTTGGTTGTGCTGGAACCCCAGGAAGGGGCTACTTTGGAGCAACCTGCCCCATCCCTGTAGGTGTTTGAGGCCAGGCAGGATGGGGCTTTGAGTAGCCTGCTCTAGAGGAAGGTATCCCTGGCAGGGGGGTTGGAATGAGATGATGCCTAAGTCCCTGCCTACCCAAACCATTCTATGATTCTGCAATCTCTGTTCTTTGCAGCCAGACTTCTCTACCTGATGGAAGAGACAAGAAGGGGTTGGGGAAAGAGCAGCTGCCATAGCTGCTTTTCCTAGTTGGCCTCCACCCTGTTTCCCACGCTGAAGGCTGACAGGCTGCAGCCCACAACAACCTTTGGACCTGCTGGACAGCATTTCTTTCCCGCGCATCTGCGAGCAGTGGCGTAGGGACGTGTCCTGCTGCTGCAGGGCCAGCGCCGTGTGCTTGCTGAGCTCATCAGGCTGCTGGCTCTCTTCCCAGCTCTGCGACACCAGCTGAGCATCCTGCAGCAGAAAATAGAGAGAGCTGAGCTAGAAAATGGTGACGGTGCCATCTTACAGGGCATCTCCACCCATACACAGAAGGGAGTCAGAATGGGCAGCAGCATCAGCAGCAGCTTTAATATGAATGCAAGTAAAAGCTCTGGTGTGTTGTTAGTGTGGTAGAACCTTTCCAGGGAAACTGTTTAGAATAGTTCCCAGATGCTCAGCTTTGAGCTAGCTTAGCGTGAATAAGATTCACCAAGCCTCTTAATGGCTTATTGCTCCCTTGTTATGTGAATGGAAAGCAAAAAAAAGAAAATTTGTTCCAGGGGGTACAAGATAATGTAAGCCCATACAGCCTCTACTGTATCAGTAAGTCTCCCTTACCACAAAAAGCAACAACAGATACTACCACCACTACGTGTGTATCAGGAGAGGGGAGGATTGCAAATGTAAACCAAGAAAACATGTTTGTTCAGGACACCGGCTTCTTGCCTCTGAAATGACATAGCACTAACAAACCTGGCTGCCAATGAACTTGCTCAGGTAAATGAGATTGAAAACACTGGAAAAGCTGTAGGGGAAAATCAAGGGGTGGAGAAGGGTCCTAAAAACCTTAGCCAGTCTTACCCTCTGGGGTTTTTTCCATGACTGCCTTACATTTCAGTCTTGCTGATGATGAACACAGCATCAGCACCTACAGTACTTACAGCCTCCTGAACGACTCAGGTGCGGGACTGGTATATTGTGAAAAAGGTGCACAGCAGCAGGGCCCTGAATAACTCAGAAAAGTTACAGCAAAAGGAAGTTTCTCATTTTGAGACATATAGACCCACCAATTCGAGTCGAAATGAGAAGTGTGTAAGAAGGCAGGCTGCCTACTGTCTGCTTACAGCTCAAAACATGGAACTCCAGCCAAGGCAGGCTGAAGGGTTGGTAGGTTGGAGAGGGATTAAAGGTTTGCATGTCTATATGTAGTTACATTAAATAGGATTAACAGAGCCAACCACTAACTGGTGGGGGCAGGGGACATAAAGAGCATGAAGGCTGCTCTGCAGCTGTCTACAGGGTTACACGCAGTTTTTTCTGAAGGAATAAACTGTTGGCAGGGCTAAGCAGTAATGTAGCCAAGCTGGTCTGTCCTGAGCAGCACCACTTGCGTGCCAGCAAGATCATTTATCTCCTTTAATAGGAGGAAAAGACCAGGGCTCTTTCTCCACCTGCCCACACACTGCAATGGAGATGCAGAGGAGTTTCAGGACTAGGAGGATCTCTGCCCTGTATAAATTAAGCTGACGCATCTGCTGCACCTGGCACTCACTCCTGCCATTCCTTAAAAGGGTGTGTGCGTGTAAAAGAGAGGAAAAGAGCAGCTGAAGGAGAAGTGAGAGGCTGCTGGCCATCACTTGGAGAACATGCACCTCTGTAATAGGGAAATTGGAGCTTGTAGGTGCAGCCAGCTTCCTTCATTCAGTGACTTCATTCACTTATGACACTGCATGAGTGCTCTGAAAATAATGCAAAGGCAGCATACCAGGGATACCTGAGCAGCCAAAATAGTATTGCCTAGGTCAGGGGACTCAATTCCTCTGTTAATTCACAGAGCCTGAAGCATTTCAGTGGAAAAGTCAGCAAAGGTGAGCACTTCTAGCCCAGCAAGGGATGCTCATGGTAAGACCCCAAGATGACGTTTGCACTGGAAATGAAGTGTAACAGGAGTTTATGTGCAGGACTGCATGGCAAGACTGAATACAGTAGGACACAGGAAGGTAGGATATCCCCAGAAGCTACTTGGACCATACTGAGAAAAAAGTAATATGCACAAGATGGAAATTATGCCTATAGGAAGGACAATAGAGATCCTGGGTTTTTTCTGAAGGCCTAAGTCTATGGGAAGGCAAAGAAAACTGGTATTCTTCTGGCCAAAAATGTATAGATTTCCCATCCCCCCCAAAAAAGGCTATGAATGGATTTCCACTGTGTGAAACTGTTTCCATTAGAATAAGCCACATTTGCTTTCTATAGTCCAGCTCGGGAGCACTGGAGGAGCATTCATCTCCCAAAGGACAGCCTGTCCTTGCAGCTATTTCTGGGCTTTCTGCCAGGGCAAAAGCTATTTGGAAGATTTTATCATCATTCTTTCTTCATTCCCCAACACTGCAGCTGTGGATTTATTTTTGTAAGCGTGCTGCAAAGGTGCTTCTGATTCTCCACTTGGGCATGTGAAGAAGTTGTCAGCAGTGATGGTTTCCCCTTTTCCTTTTGAAAGACAAGGGCATGCAGCTGGGTCTCTCTAAAGGCAGGGTGAAGAGGAAGGTAGTTATAAACATTGTGATAACAGCAGAAACAAGATTGCGAGAAGGGGCCTTGTGAGCAGTGAACTGCAAGAGGTTGTTAGGTTACGTGGGGGAATATTGGATTCCCATTTACCGTGAAGCACAAAACTGGTTGAGGGATCAGAGCCCAAGAGACACACATGCTGTGCGTGTGAAGTCTACTTCACCACCCTTAATTCAGAGGAAAAATAACTGAGACAGAAATCCCATCAGCTGTGCCAACTTCAGATTCAAATAGCTTTTATATAACACAGATTGGAGGAATTCTGCTGTTTCCAAAGATGTAGAAGAACTAGGCTCCTCTGGCAATAGGTAAAGCCTGCATTTCATGCACTTCAATCTAATTCTGGACATGGTATCATGCTCTATACAAGCTGCAAGGATTCAGTTGAAGAACATTTGTTCCATGAGGCTGTGAGAAAAAGGAGAGAGCTCCTGCAGCTTGCAAAATACAAAATCAGTTACTAGGCAGGAGGCTATCAGACTTGTTATCCTTGTGGGCCAGAGTTTGTGACTGTCCTGGGTGTTCCTTGGCTCCTGCTGAAGGCTGGACAAGCTGCTGGGCTGCAGAGCCAAGTGGCATGATGCTTGCTGTGCCTAACTGAAGCCTGGAGGAAAAGTCTAGATAAAAAACCGCAGAGGAAGAGTCAGCCCTGATCTCCAGCCCCTGTAAAATCTTAACTAAGTTACTAAGTATGGAAACACGGCGTCATTTCAGCAGGCGTTGCATGAGATTGCCATATGGGCTGCCTCTGCAAAGCCACAAGCTTGGAGCCTCGGCAAGCACTGACAGTGCTGGCTGCTCTTTAAGGGCAGGTTTCTGATTCTCCTGAAAGGAGTTCTGTAAAATACACACACAGCTGCAGAGAGCAAAGCAGCATGAAAGTGTCATGTATTCCTTCTCACCTGTTCAGCTCTGATCTTCCTTCCCTGGAGTGTAATTTGGTAAATTGGGCCTGCATACTCTCTGCAGGGCTGTAGAAACCAGAATCATGTACTTACTGGCCAGCTCAGACACTGCCTCGTCTGCCTGCAGAGCATGGACGCGAAGAAAAATTGGTTTTAGCCACAAGTGGCTCACAGACAGCCCTGCCATGGGGTGGGGAGGGGATAAATATGCTGACAATCTTTCCAGGCTTCAGGAGAACTGAGGAAGGGCAGCAAAACACACGCGCTGCTCCCTCAGCCCTGGCTGCTGCCAGCTGTAAGCAGAAGCTGCTATGGCTCTTAAGGGAAGAGGAGGTGGTTGCCCTGTGGTGGGAAACGGGGATCAGTATGAAGAGGGTTTTCCCCTGCAGAGGGAAGCCACCAGCTCATAGACCTACAGCAGTTACTGTGTTTTCTGTGGCTCAACTGATATCAAGCACAATGTCACCTCAGGTGCAGATTTGACCAAAATCTTGGGGCTTTTCTGCCTCTAATTACCCCCATCCCCAGACTGGCTGGTGCAGCTGATTTGAAGGAAACCTGTTACATTGGTCTGCCTCCTAAACCACAACAGAGCCCCTTGTATACCTGAGGGCATAAGGAGCTCAACTGTCAGAGACCAGGACCCCCACTGGGCCACAACTAGAGAAACCATTCTCCAAACAAGGTTCCTTTAAGGACCTTTTCTCTCCCCACTCCAGCACTGGTTGGAGCCCTGATGTCACTGCACTGCGTGTGTGCGCCAGCCAGGCTGGGATGTCCAGGCACCTGAGCTCAGCACCTCAGGGAGCCAAACTAGTCCAAGTGAGAAGGAATTAATTCCTCAGAAAGGACATGCATGTCCACATGCCAAAGGGATTAAGCACTGGTAAATGGGGGCATCAGTATCAGTGGCAAGGAAAAAAAAAAAAAAAACCACACATGAAAGTTAAAAATGGCACAACCCAAACCCTAAAGCAACCCCAACCCCTCCTCTGCCCCCTCCCCAAACACAGGTGCTGCTCCAGCACAACAGCACCTTCCCTGCACAGCTGAGGCAAGACTAGAGTGGAGTTTTAAGGACTAACTCAGCTGTAGCCTTGGTAGAAGAAAGTAAAATTTTTATTTACAGCTTAAAATTTGACTCATCAGAGGCTGGCTGAAGAAGCCAAGACTTTCACGGTTTGGTACAGGAACATCAGTGGTCAGTAAGAGCACTACTGTAGCCCCGCCCATCTGGCCCAGTCCACACCAGTCTGACGGGGTCAGGAAACTGCTCCAGCTCATAGTTTGGGCATTTAGACACCCACAGGCACGTGAGGATCCAAGTGCAGTTAACGCTGGTGCTTGCTCTGGACTTGTCTCCTAGAAAGCTGCCTGTTTCTTAATCCAACGTTAACAACTTTGTTATTTTGTCCCCAGACCCCTTCCCTCCCTCCAGAGATCATGTTCAAAATTGAAAATAAGCACCTTCCACCAGGTATTAATGACCTCCTTGTCTTCCACCAATTCTCAAATCTCAGTTGTTTCAATGGGCTCACAAATTTGCCAAAACCCATTTCACATCTCAGTATGATCCCCTCTCACTTTAGAAAACATGTAAATTAGAGGGTGACAGGTCAACCAAGACACTTTATTATATAAACACTCCAGTTCAAAGCACTTGGTGCACTTGCACTGCATCCCCCACCTAGAACAAGCAGCAAAAGTGTCACTGCACTCACTTGACACAGAACCGTTTGTTGTGCTTGTACTTACACACAGGTATGATTCAAGTCATGCTGGTTTTACAGGTACCACTCATCACACACCATCATTGCACATTTACTACAAAATTATTTATTAGACAGCAATACACAGCTTTAGCAGGAAGCTTATATACATGCACATAACACTGCTGACTACCCTACTCGGGGACCCTAGTTCTCTTGCCCTTGGCCTTGCGGACCTCTTCTATCAGATCTTTTAAGTACTGGATTTCCTTACTAAGGGAATCTGCTTTCTCCTTCAGGGCCTGGTTCTTCTGCTCCAACTCTCTGCACTCCCCAGACAGCGCCTCCTGTTCTGCCCTCTTCTTCTGCCGGTAACGTGTGGCAGCTGTCTTATTCTGCTCCATCTTTTTTAGTTTCTTATCCATTTTCTTTTCTCCTTTCACCTTTGCTGATACTACCTTCTCCGCAGGATGATCGTATGGTTTGGACCGCACAGAGCCACAGGGGGCATCTGCAGGGAACTGGTTGCCATTGGGGGATCCAACTGAGTTGGTGGGGCTGTGTTGGGGGGTTCCCAGGTAGGAGTCTGGACTCATGCATATTCCACTATCATCAGAGTGGTTCTCCTCCTCTTTCTCAGACTTGGTGATCACCACCACAACAGTGGGGTACTCCCTCTTTCTTTCTCCTTCCAGAACATCCACCTCACTACCTAGTTCTAAACTAAATGAGTGGTCTGGAGTGGAAGTCAGAGACCCTGGGGAAAGGGGAAAAGACCAAAGGGAAGCCAGTGGGGCCATTGGATCTGCTCCAACTGGGGATTCAGGGAGATGAGTGATTACATTATTTATCAGTGGAAGTTCTTTGTTGTGGAATTCCTGGATGGTAGCATTAAATAGATCACACGTGTCTTCCAACGTGGCCATCAGCTCGTCTGGTGAGACGGTGGCTTCCAGATGTTCCATACCTAACAGGGCATCAAAATCAAATTCCTTCAGATCCATCTTCTCCACCATCCACTCCATGCCAGAGAAGGCATCCTCTGCACAATAAAAAACGTAAATTACCACTTCAGTAAACCATCACCCGATGCAACTCAAGCTTTTGAAAATAATCTAGCAGTTCATCATTCAGCATCTTTCTTCTCTCTCATGCGTTGGCGCATAAAGAGTAAACCATCAGAAAAAAATATTCTTCCACTGAGCTCCTAAAAGCTGCAGGGTACAACATAAGTAGCTGTTTTAACATTGCAACCCTCTTACTTAAAGACCAAAAGAATTCAGGGACATTTGCAACATACAACCATGCTCTCTTCTTGTTACCTCTACCAAGAAACAGTGCCATTAGCAGCTGCTGTGTTACTGCAAGGCCAACGCAAGTGTCACTTCACCTAACCAGTAATTTTGTGTTGTGCAAGCAGCACAGTACATATGCTTTACAAGCAAAGGTAAGACATGTGACATTGCCTTCAGACTTATGAAAACCTAGCCATTTATTTTCTCCTAGAATGTTACTGCAGTATTATATAATTGATGCCCTTTATGAAAGGAATACCTTACCCTGGCTGCTATCTATGGTGTTGCCTAAACTGTCCACAGCAAGCCAATTGGAGGAGACTGCCTTAGCCTTGTCGCTGGAGAACCCATGCGAACCGAGGGGCTCGGCCACCTCCAGGTAGTCATCAAGGAGTCCCAGACTTTCCTCAGCCACCAAACACGGCTGGCTGAAGGGGGATATTGAATCCCCCAACAGCATCTCGTTGTTCAAGAAGCTCATTTTCGCCAGCTTTTAACGCTTTGACGTTGAAAGATGTAGACAAGTAGAGGGTCTTTTCGTCGACTACAGCAGTGCTGCTGTGCGGTGCCGTGAAAAACCTGCGAACAGAACTTAAACCCATCAGTATTTCGTCTGACCAACACAGTAACCTTTTAAAGCAATGGCACTTCAGAAAGTATGGTAGAACTTTAGAGATTATCTCACTTCTTTATTTCTGTGCTGCTATACGTCCACGGCCTCCCTCAGGCCCGGCCCCGCCCACCCGCCGCCATTTCGCGGTCCGCCGCCATTTTGTGTCCTGCCACGTTTCCACCGCGGCTCCACAGCGCACAGGGCTGTGCGCCCGACGGCCGAGGGACACTGAACGCTACACCACTACATTATTTCGTATTAGTACTGCTGCCATATTAGTGACAACCCTCGTTCGTTTATCTGTGATTATACCATGTTGTCCTCATACTCAACACCCTAAAGCCTCTTATGCTCCATTTCTCCCCAAGTACAGCAGCACTTCCCCTCGCGGGGGCAAAGAAACCCTCCCTGGAAATGTTATTATTCCTATGTTATTATTCCTATGAAAATCTCATGAAAAAGATTTTAATAATATTCTAGACTTTTTGCAATCAAGATTTCTCGAACGATAGGAAACAAAGACGTTCCTTATAAATTCTTTTGAAATAGCATTTCCTGCTATTTCTGACTCGCCGCACTCGGCGATTCTGAACCTTACAAGGATCTCTCCTCGTTTCAAACATTTTGGCGTAACCAAATAGTTTACTTATTATTTTGGTATATCGAGGCATCTCCCCCGCTCCCCGTGAGATACCACCTATCGCCGCACGCATGACAAACCCACGCCAAAAGCCCACTTAAAAGAGGGTAAGAGGGTAATTATCAACAAACAAGAGAGGAAGCAGCCGTCCCCTACACATAATACTCACGCCATGGTTGCAGATGCCGGGGATGTGCTGGGGCCGCCGCCGCTGCTGCTGCGCCTGCTGCACTGGCCGATGCCGCCGCTGGCCCTGCCGCCTTAAAGAGCCATGGCGGCGAGGGGACGGGGGGCTGCTCGTATCCGCGCCGCGCGGGAAGTGCTGCGCACACCAACGCGGGCACTCACACAACCTTTACTCTCGGCGACAGGAAACAATGAGGTGGCACCGCCGGCGCTCCGCCCTTATATACGAACCGCCTCGGCCAAACACGATGTGGTCGTGAGGTATCCTTCCGCCGAGCGTCACCTGCCTGTCACCAGCACCTGCCGGGCTCTGGCCAGTGCTTCTGGGCTTCTCCGCTACCGTTGTGGTAGGAGTTAAACACAGGAGCCGCCGACAAGACACCACGACTCCACGACGGGGCAGTCGCGGAGGGACTATATGGTGTATACATGCGCGTCCGCCGCCCCCCCCTTTTGGGCGCGGCTGCACCACGTGACCGGAGCGACTGAGGACGCACTCCCCCCCACACCCGCGGGGGGGGGGGGGGGGGGAGGAGTTTTACCCGCCAACAAAGACGCGGAGCTCGCGCGGAATACATCACGCAGCTCGCCACGTGGGAAGGGCGGCGCTCATTGGCTACGGGCGAGTCGTTCACGTGCCCCGTGAGCTGTCATTGGCCAGGGCCCGGAGGAGACCAATGCTGAAGGGAAGGCGGGGGAGAAGGAGGAGGGGGAGGGAAATGGCGGGTGGATGGGGAAAGGGGGGGCCGGGAGCGGGCCGGGAAGGAGCAGCCAAGCAGGGAAATGGCGCCCGCCCACGGCAGCCTTCTCGAAGCAGTGTGTGCTCCCCACTTTGATTTCCAACGGGCCCTTTTGTTCCCCACGCAAAGCCCCGCTGAGGTCAGGCGGGAGCTGAGGGCTGCGGCCGAGGCTGAGGCTGAGGCGCTGGCATGGCGCCCTTGAGGCGGCGGCAGCCCGCCATGGCCTCCTGCTCCTTTAGATAACACGCTGCCTTCCCTCCCTGCCTGCCCCACGCATGCAGCCCGTAGATTATGTGCTTTTCGGGGCTGTGTGCGTGCGTGCAGGAGGGCGTCTGCTCGGAGCCTGCCGGCCTCACAGTGGCCATGGCGCCGCACCCACGCAAGGAGACTTCTGAGGAGCCCAGCTTCAGAGCCGCGCCGCCGGACAGCCGCGAGCATCAGTCCAGCCACGGCCTTCAACCCATGCAAGGGCTGAGAATGAAGTTCGTTATTCCACAGCTGAGGAATGAGAATGTCCTCTGCTGCCATGCAGTTTCCTGCTGATGCAGTTGCTTCTCTGTGCAGACATCACTTGACTGGTGTGAGCATTAATGGATCACCTATAGAGCCTTGTGGCTATAAAGGGCAGTGTCACCTTGGATAGCTTTCAAAGTGCGGTTTTGCGTTTTATCTGATCCAAATCAACTTGCTTCTAGGAACGAAGTCAGACTTCTTCCCCCACCCTGTTCCTGCTAAACAGTTCCACCAGCTGGCCTGGCCCCCACTGAGACAGCTCACAGCAGGAACCTCACAGGGGTCAACAGTTTTCTGCTGGCTTCAGTTCCTTCAGCATAATTTCCGTCGGGTCACAAGCACTGGACAGCTCCGGTGAGCTGGAAGTTTCAATACCTGTGTCCTTGCTCACTGTGAGAGTTACCCAGCTTGAAAAGGTTGGTTTTCTACGTTGTCAGCTTCACAGCACCATCAGCTCTGAGAGCTGCAGTGGGACCTTGCTTATTCAAACATCATCATCCTGCAGCTCAACTTGCTCTCAGCTACTTCTGCAAAGGCTCAACTATTTTCCACTTCAGGCCTCAGTAGTATTTGTGTAAAGCCATAGCCTTCACCACATCTGCTCAGGTCTAACTGCCCGAAATGTCTTAAATAATTTGACTGATGATTAGCAAGGATGGGGTGTGATACAATTTCTACTTTTAGCAGTCTGGTCTTAGCATTGTTGCTACAAAGCAGAATATATTACTCCATATCTCTAATGTGAACACTAGCTGCTGAATTAGAAAAGGCAATTTTCCTTCTGTGTTGGTTTGTTGCTATTTTATTTTGGTTCTTTCTTTCTTTCTTTCTTTCTTTCTTTCTTTCTTAGCACGGAATTTGGAATGACTCATTAAAATAGAGGAGGCACAGAGAAATGTCTTCCAATGCCAAAAAACACCACAGTAGCAGCTGAGCAGTCTGAGATAACTGTTCTGATAAATACACGACAGAGGAGGCAGCTCTTGCTTCAAAGGAAAATTGAGAGGATGCGGCAGGTTCTAAAGAAGCAAAGTGGGTGATTGGATGGGTGGACAGCACTTCCATGTCCTCACTGGCTAAGGGAGAGCTCTTACATCCACTGCTATGCCTGCTTTCCCCTCTTTTAAGTAAAAAGGGCGATTGTATGACTATAATAGCGGCTAAATAAACAGAAAAGTACTCAATATATATACACCCAATCCTTCATCATGAAAAGATAATTATAGATTTCTCTGAAAGGACTCTGGGAATGTGTGCGCAAGACTCACGTAAGCAAAAATGAAGTATGCAATGAGGAACTTAACCCAGATCTGCCTGTTTCCTAGCTGCCTGCTTTCCCTTTTGTGTGTGAACTGAGGTGGAAATTTGTCTGGTTTATGAGTTTCAGACAGATTTTCTGTAACAATCTCCAATCCAGAAAGTGAAATCAAGTAACCAGAAGCTAGCCATTTAGAGAAAATCATATTTTCCCCTGTTTCCTGCAGGACTGTTGTTACATCATTTTATGAGCTGCAATCCCAATTCCTTCATAAATTATCTTATTATGTCAGAGATGTCTCCATTGTGGCTAGCGTTTTTGACCAAGGTAGAAGACACTTCTTTAGGCACAAATAACAGGTTTTGGGAATTTTTGTACAACAAAACCCCAGAAGTATTTTCTAAGCAGAGGACTACTAGCTACTCTCTACTCACTCAAAAGTGTCTAAAAAATAATTCCTTTCCAATATTACATAATATATTTGTGGCTCAGAGACTGAGCAGCTCTGAAGAAAATTTAATTTACATCACAAAAAGGTGGCTTCTTAGGGAACACCAATTTGTGTGCAAGGTGAGTGAAGTCCTGCTGTCACATTAACAGCTTTATCACCGTGGATGTTATTTTCGTGCCCTGGGGACCTCAGCAAAGGGAGCTCCTGGGATAAGTAAGATCCACCCTGACACAGAAGCAAGGGCCTGGCTGCAGCAGAAAGGAGCTGCTCTTCCAGAGCTTGCCGCAGGATAGAGGCCAAAGGCCTGGCTGGGAAGCAATGAAGTGCCCTGATAAATCCAGCACTGCAGACAGCCACCTCCAGCCAAACAGCATCACCAGGAGGTGGAAAACTAATACTCCTCCATTTACTCTCCTCCTTTCTTAAGATGGAACGTCAACATACGTGCTTTAATAATTTCTTTCCTTTTTTTTTCTTCTTAAAGTAAACATTGCAAAGGAAAAGAGGTTTTTTTTTCTTCCACCAGCAAGAATACAGGAGACAAACATGCAGAATGCTGTTAGTAAGCACACCGAAGACCAGAGGACGTAAATGTTTCCATAGTAACATCCCCTCACACAGTCTAGACCGGCTGCATAGGATGCTCTCAGGGACTGTCAGTGGCAGGCAAACTCGTGGGCCTCTGTAGCAGGGGAGCAAGCTGGGTGGGAGGAGTGGGTATTGCTGGGGCCAGGAGGGGAACCAGCAAAAGTAAATGAGACAGAGATGTTTGCTCTTCTCCAGAGTGCTGGGAAAGCCATAGCCAGGGGAAGGTCAGGCTGACACTGCACTGGGAGAGTGCATGATGGCCATGGTGGCACAGGGCAGGCACCGAACCTCAGTGCCCCGGAGAAGGAGCAGATGGGCTTTCTGCTGGCCCTGGGCTCTGCTGGGGTGGCTGGGGAGGAGGGGGCATTGCCTGCTTCAAGGAAGGGTGAGTGTGAGGGCAAGTCCCCAAGGGGATTCTTGTGAGGGATAACTTGAGTCCTTTGAACCTTCCATCGGGAGGGACAGGAGGCCTTACCCTGCATTTCAATGAACAAAGCATTTCCAGAGATTGGCAGGAGTTTTTCCTGCAGACAGAGTGCTGAGGGAAATACAAGGGAGGGATGAGGCAAAGCAGGGAGACATTTTGAGCAATTTCGAGGGAGAATTACCTACAACCTCTATGGCACAGACTAATTCATAGTGCTTGCTTGCTTTTTTCTTCATGTGGTACAAACAAATATCTGAAAGATCTTTTCTGCCAGAATATCACTGTAAGCTCTTTAGGGATTGCTATATAGATGTTCCATTTTAAAACTAGATCAAAAAGCAAATAAATATGATTAAAGATCAGACTGGGAGGTATTAGCATCCATCTTTTATTACACATAAACAGAAAATAAGTTATCCATATGCTCTGCCTTGTTTGTTTTGGACTAGTACACCAAATGGAATCTCTAATAAATCATTCATTACTTACCCACCCCCTCACTGTCTTCTGTTTCCATCCTGCTATGTAAATATCCCTGACATTAGAAATGAAACTAATAAAAAAGAGGATTAAATCTGCAATTTACATTTGCAGCTTACAGTTCAATTATTTCAGACAGTTATGGAAACAACCCTGGTTGTCCACCTACATTTTTCTTACTGAACAAACGTGGGCATGCCAAGCACATGCTGATAGCTCACAAAATACATGTCTCCAGAGGCTTAGTTACTGAGAATCAGCCAGGCTGTGGCCAGCCGCCACAAGTAAAAACATTGTGCAAATCTCGTAAGAGGGAGGTGAGTTGTAACTTGCCCAAGCATGAGTTTCTGAAGCAAAGCTACAACTGGCTGAAAATTATGTTTAGCAAAAAATATGTGTGAAGGAGGGAGAGGAGGGGGTGCTGCCTTTTGTTCAGACCATTGGGGGATATTTTAGTGTTGTCTCATTGTCCAGCCTTGTTTTATTAGGATGAAAGGACATGGGGGTCAGGAATAATCCTTCCTGTGCATTAGCACATACGGGCTCAGTTTAGCACACAAACAAAAGCCTTCCAGTTATCCAAGCAATAAAAGAACAGAAACATATTTCATGTCAACTATTGTTCTTCGTGGGCTTGTAGTTGCTGTGACCCCCCTGCAGACCGTGTGCTCAGCGTGTATCAAAATGTATGTACCTGTAGGTTACCAGCATCTGCTGGAGTCACACACGTGCCAGGTGCCTTGTGCCATTCTGTGCAAAAGGATGAAGAGGAGAGTGACAACGCACACTGCTTCTTTTCTAGCAGTGTGACATTAGCAAGAGCTGAGGCCTGACAAGTAGGCACAGATTATGAGACTGTAGCATCTCGGCCCAGACACCAGTGGGTGAGTTAACAGCCCATCACCACTTCAGTGGATCTCTCCTTCAGTGTCTCAGTGCCCCTTAGATTGGTCAGCATGAGGACCCCTTGCTGTACCAACCCAGCCCCAATTACACTGTACTCCTGAACCTGGCATCTAAACCAGCAGCTTCAGCTGAAGTGGGTGGAAAGGTTATTTGAGCTTATTTCAGCCTCTCTGTTCAGTGAAAGGGTAATACCAGGCTGTGTACTCCTTTGGGGGATTTGTTTTTCACTTCATGTCACTTCTGAGTGTTTTGATGAGGCCAGGAAGAGAGACTGTGCACAGGTGTACCCTATGAGTGAAATAAAACACAGTTCCAGGGATCTTTTGGGGGTGTGTGAGATCTCCTTGATTCTGATGCTGGCAGGCAGTTTCAGCAAGAACACTGACACAAGTAGTTCAGATGAAGCTCTGAAACTCATCTGAGGATAAGTCACTGTTGAGGCTGTAGCTGCCCAGGTCTCTGGGGAGGAACGCAGCAGCCATTATTCAGTAATAATTTTCCACTATCCATAGGCAGCAGCTGCTCAGTGATTTACCAGCAGACTTTGCACTGTTTTAATATAGACTTGTTTACAAAGGAGGAGAGAAGAATTCCTGGCGGATGTTGACACAATTGTGATACCACTGAGTTTATAGCTTTTTCCTGAAGGAATGTCATCTTCTCTCCTAAGGTCCCTGTGTTGGGAGATTTGGCAAATTATGTCAAAACGAAGATTCTTTCAGAAGACTTTGAGCCAGTTCTGCTCCCTGCACATGTACATGAACTGACGGGTGGCCTCAGTAGAGCCTCCTCAGATGTGTTACAAGTGGACCGGCCATGGGCAGGCTGGATAGTAGTCCCCAAAGAACACTTTGCAGCCGAAGTATCATATTGAATAGGTGCTGCCATTGCTGTGGTGCTTGGTGAGGGAGGTTTGCAGCTCTCTTAATGGGAGGAGGTTTCTATGCTTGATTGCTGAGAGAACTGGTTTGAGACTGAACCCAGGTCTGTCAGAAACCAGCCACAGCAGCCCAGCTCTTAGTGATGTATAGCTGGCCTGCTCTTTTGGCACTCAGAGAGTGAGACTTTGTTGAGGCTTTGTCCTGGCCTCAACAGGAGACATCTCCTCTGGGTTTGAGGCAATGCTGGTGCTATTCAGGAAGGTAACATTTGAGCCATTCATCTCAGTCATGCAGTCTCAGCAAGACACATTTGGATGCTAAGCACTGACCAGAAATACTGGTCTCCCCTAGGCAGGGCAGGTTCACAAAAGGGTAAGTCTGTCCCAAGGCACAAAGCTTGGGAGTCACCAGTCTGCTGGCGACACCAAACATCCTCCTTTGCAGTGCAAAGTGATGGACTGAAGATGCATCATTTTTTATTAATTTTGTTTTATATAGAAAAAGAAAAAAAAAATCTACAAAATTAAAAAAAAAAAAAGAGAGGAGGAAGGTTCCTAACCCAAAACATAAGCTCATTGCTCATTTTTCAAGAAAAGGCACTGGATTAGATGCTTTCTACTCTCTCTCACGACCACAGGCAGTGACTTGGAAAAGAGGTTTGTGCCTTGGTCACGTCCTTGCCTCAGCAAAAACCACCCTCCCTGTGAGTGCCAGGGAGCTGGGCCCCTGCCAGCGTGCTCTCTAACAAGCACCGTGGGAGCTGCAGCTCTGCAGCCTCTGGGACTGCTACGCCTTGTACTGCCTTGGCTTCAGCGCACCTCGGGCCCTCCGACAGCACTTCGCTGCTGCTGCTGCAAACAAGTAGCAGCTGAACATGATTCACATCTTATTATCCATGTAAGTGGTGGTACTTACTGTCTCCAAGGCCTCCTGTGCTAAATAAATTCAAGAATCTGAAGGCAAAAATGTCATTCTGCCATACTGCTTCCAGGAACAATTGCTTTTTGCCTTTCAAGGGAGGTGAGGAGCCTGCCAGAGCACTATGAGTTTTGAAGTAATGCCTGTTGTGGGAGAGGTAAAGAGCCAACACAGTTCATCATTTGCCATCTATGCCCTCGTGTCTATTCCCTGTGAGGTCTATCCTTGGCAATGCTGAGCACAATGAGACAAGAGGGTTGTACAGGATGAGGATCATTGTAGTGGGATGTCTAATGGGACAGTATAACGCCCGTGCTTCTGTGGAACAGTAATAATTCTGCCACAGAGAGAGGAAGGGGAAGGGTGGAATTGCACTGAAGCCAGGGAATTGTTGCCTAACAAAAGAAAATCCTAATCAAAACAAAAAACACAAGTGAGCAACTTTTGCCCATTATTTGTATGGAGAAAGCTTTTCATGAAGAATGTGGTTAGAATTTATATATATATTTCCCCTGAGAAGCTTAGCACTGAGTGTTAATAAACAGAACAAAGAGCTACTTAGCCACAGGAGCCAGGGAAATTGAACCAGGGCAGCAAAATAAAAATCAATCTGACTTTTAGTGTGTTTAATGTGATTTTATTCAGAACTGACTTCTGCATGACTACTTAGGAAAGCTTAAGATATGAGAAGTTTGAGCTCCGTGAGCCTATCTCCGTGTCCCGCTTTCTTTGCTTTTTGTAAAATGACAAGAATGTTTTCTATATACAGAATGATTTCAGATCTTCCCTGCCTTACCCGTTAGTCTTACCACCCTCTTTTGCCTTATCGTTTGCAAGATTATTCCACAGGATCACACACTGTAAAGAAAGGAAAAATAGCCTGCTCACCACCACATTTCTGGGTCCTTGACTTGTGCATAATGCTGTCCTTCTCAGAGTATGCTAGTAAAAATTTTATCCTTGATGGTGGAGGGCACACATTTGTTAAATCAGAGCTATTCCAAGAATGTGTTGAATCTTATTCAGATAGTAACTCAGTCTGACAAGGATAAAGAAGATAAAATCCAGATATCTCAAACAGTTCCCCGAATGTCTGGATGGCAGCAGCTCTCCTAGGGCTGGAAGCCAGTACTGGGTTTCACTGGTAGGAGGTAGAATCTCCCACTTCTTGCTTGCTGCATCTGTGGGCAAAGCACAACATTTCAAGATCCAGTCCCAGATTCAGTGAGCCATGCTGGAGCCATTGACTAGTGCAGGTAGTGAGCAAACACATTTTGCCTTATCTGGAAGAGAAATTCTTCATTTGGAAGAGGCTCCTCTTTTTTTTCATGAAACTAAAATTTGGAAGAGGCTCTTCTTTTTTTTCTATGAGACTAAATTTAAAAAGCAGCAGCTGTCTGCAGCTTTTCTGAAGTTTAGGATATTAAAATAAACCTTAGAAAAACATGGGTGCAACTAAGTATTTGGGAATAAAAAAAGAAACATTAATAATGCAGTTCAACAGTTTAGCAGGATAATCTCAAATTTGGGGTTCAGTCATTCTTTCTTCCCCAGTTTAAGATTAGCTACAAAATAGGCTGGAATTTACGTATTTATTTTTTAAATTAAAATATGCAAAAATAAGTAAGTAAAATGTAAACTCAGCTACATTAATATCCAGGACAGGACTATGGTTATATAACAAAGTGGGAAAAATATTTTTCTTTTTCCAAAATTCACTTTCCTTCTAAGGTGTTTGTTCCTTAGGCTAAGAACAAAAGAGATTCTGAGTCTTTGCAGCCTGGAGAACTACTTGTGCTCTTCTTCTTTGTAGCAACTTTTTCCATACTTTAAATAATTACCATCACTCCCCTCAATTATTTCTTCTTTACATTAAACAGACACTTATCTTTTGATCTTTCCTCCCTATTCATGCCAGGACAGCTTTTATGCAAAGGTGCAAACCACTGCATATATTAACTATGTCCTGCAGGCTTCCAGGCATTCCAGGGGCTTTAACTTGAGGGGGTAATACCTGTCACAGATTTCACAGAGCAGCTTATTTCAGCTGTTCCTCTAAGACTCTGCATGGCATGAAACATGCTTCATCTCATCTGATCTGTTTCTACAACAGGACAGATTAAAGGAAAAAAACAAAGCAACGCAGGCAAGGGATATTAGAAAAAAAGAAGTTGGAGATGTAGACGCCCTTTGTATCATAAAATACTGTCCAAAATAGTTCATTACAGAGTCCTCATTAAGACAAGTCTTACAGGACAATGTTGCCACTATAGCATGTCTTCCAAGAATTAAGGAGCCTGGGACCCATCAAAAGCAACATGACTTCACGCTTTTTTTGACATCCAACATTTCCACTCCACCTTCCCAAGCAGGCACATAAAACTGGGTCTTACTGCAAAGACCTTCAGCACACCAGACACAGGCCCCTGGCAATGCAGCTTCCTCGCTGCCTCCAGGCTGATGCCTGGATAAGAGAGGAGTGCATTTGAGAGGGGAGAGGCCTGGCACACAAAAACCAAGGTGTGACTGAACAAGGGTGGGGGAGCCTGCCCAGGAAAGTTTAATATTCCAGAGGCACGGAAGCCTCTGAAGTCTAGGGAGCCACATGAAAAGCAGATGCCTGTCTGGGCACGCAGACTGTCGGAGAGAGCATGGGAGGCTCAGCGCCACAATTACACATCATCTTGTGACTGGTGTGAAAGCTGCCGGGAGCCAGGATGCTGCCGCACCGAGCTGATTGCTCTCTCGAGACAAGCTGCAAAGTGCTGAGTACCCAGAGCTGCAAAGGGAAGACAAGTGAATCAGCAAGAAGGGGCATGTCAGTCCCCAAGCACTGGTGTGGTGCAGAATCATATCAGCATGAAGGTGATGCACTGAGATGAAAGCAGAGAGAGACATTCCTTTGTTTATAAACACACCAGAGACAACCAGGTTACTGTGGAAAGTCATTTTATTTCCGAATTTCACACACTCTGTCACAGATCATGCACTTGGACTTTCCCCTTTGCAAATCCACAGCCTCCAGGCCTGCGAGAGATGGGGCATCATCTCTTCACTTCTCACTGTGTGCCCATGTGCTAAGAATGAGGGCCCTGATGGCAGCTTGCCACGGGGCAGAAAGCAGCCTCTTGTTTCCATAATTGCTTTTAAACACTGGAAAAGAAATCTATCTGACTTGAAAGATTAGCAGTGGAGCTCAGCAGCAGTGAAACCCACTGCTGAGAGAGTTGGTCCTCACCCTGTGGTGACAGGGAATAAGACGACAATCGCATGGGAAGCTTGTGTGAGCTAAGCTACAGCAGAACACATGGAGACATTCTTGGAGCTGAGGCAGCAACCAGCCCAATGCACGCCCTGGGCCTCTTACAATCAATCTGTCTCTGAGCCGCTCTGCCAGGAAGGTGGCTGGGAGCTGCCCTTATCACATTCAGCTTTAGGTTCTCCTGCTCAGTGCTACAGATTTGACCAGGAAGGAGCCCACCTGTAGGTAAGGTAGCCCTCCAGGCTGTACATCAACATATGTACTGCATTTAATACTGAAAGGTGCCAGTTTGAAAGACTGCAACATTGTTTGACCCACAGGCTGGATGCAGCATTACTGGAAGTTTCCTGCATACTTACTCTACACCTTCTTCCCTGCTTCTATTGCCCCTTACACCTGACCCTGCTCTTAAAATATTCCCAGTTGCAGTGTGCCTGTGACCCATCACATCTTTGGCCTTTGTAAAGACTGCCACTGCCAGGGCAGCTATTGCCTGCTGTGGTGGCTGCCTGTAGGAAGTGATCATTTGCCTCCTGAGAACAGGCTTGTAGCTAGCTCAGAGGAGGGCAAAACTGAAGGGACAAAATGATGGACATGGGTGATGCAAGTGAAGTGGAGCAGAGTCTACAGAAAAGGCAAAAAGGCAGCTTCAGTCTCCATTTGATACAGAAATTGAGCTCAATAGCAGCAAAAAATGGCCAAAAATATTAATTCATTAGGTTGCCAGGAAGAAGTAAAAGCATTTATGTACAAAATTATATATATAGATATGTATGTGACAACTATTCTCAAGTCAGCTCAGAGAGTGGCTTCCCCCTGTTTCTGTCTCACCTTTTTTTATATATAATAGTTTTAATAATTTCCAACCACATTGCTCTTAAAATGTGAAGACGGTGGTACTGGACTCAGCACCAAGTGAGGGGTTACATCATACTGAAGAAATGAGCTTTGGGAGAACTCCTGACAACCCAGATATTTTAATATTTTTGTTGATCTTCAAGTAATTAAAAACACGGGGAATTTCCCCCAATAGCCTATAGGCTCCAAGTCTCATCTGCCTACTTTTAGGGTAGGAAGGCTGACATTAGAAAGGCAGTGGGGGGCATGGGAAGGAAGAGGGGAAAAAATCTGGGAACCAGAGTGAAGAGCAATCAACAGTTGACCAACACTGACTGCTGCAAAACTTACAAAACACAAAGTCATACAAATGGGATTCCTGTTAACCTTTGATAGACTATAGGCTTTATATACACACATAAACTTCAAAGTACACATCTGGCAGTCTAGAAAATACCAGTACCCTAAGGATTAAATAATTTAAAATGCAATGTTGCGTTATCACTGTATACAGAATGCTATCCAACACATTGGCTAAAATGGACAGATTGTCCAAGAAAGATGCTCCCTCCCTCACCTCACCAGCCCTGCCTCTAAAAAAAACCCAGGATGAAAGACTTCCTCCCTCCGTGGTTCCACTCCTGAAATTCACTTTGAAACTTCTCTGTCAAAGACGGGGGAAGTCCTGAGAGGAAGGGAGGAGAAAAGGATTCCTGCTCCCTCCAAACCCTGCTGCTGCAGTACTCCTCTCCACTGGCTAAGGAGGCTGGACAGCAAGGGGGAAAAAAAGCTGCTAAAGCTGGGAAAAGGCAAATATGTTTGTGTAACAATAGCTATGCTGGTCTTTTGAGATATACACAGAGCCCCAGACTTGGGGGGACATCTTCTCTCCCACTTCCTGAAGACAGCAGATGGCTTAATACAGAATATAAAGAGTCTACAGCCTGAGAAAAGCCATAGACAGGAGTGGGCAGAACTGCACTGCCAACAGGTGCAAACAGATGGAATGGGAAAGTGTGCCCTCACCAGCTTTCCAAGAGTATTTGTAAACTGGGAGCAGTGGAAAGTCAACACATGGGAATGAGGAAGGGGATGGACAGCCTCTGTTCTGGGGAGGAGACTAAAGCACACAGAGCAGATGGCAAAGCTAACATATCCCTAAATGCCAGCTCTGTATATGTACCCTAATACCAGTGCATGGGACAGAACCTTGCTGATGACATCACTTCAGTTCTGTCACCTTCACAGGCTTAGAGCTGGTGAGATCTGGCTTGTGTGTGCTTATTCCAAAGCCCTTTGAGGCATGCAGTCCTGTTTCCACCTCCAATAAACTAGTATAGCCATAAGCTCTTGGGGAAAAGATGAAAAAAATACTCCCCATTCCCATGTGTGTCTCCCACCCCTCCCCTATAATCACCCTCTCTTCCTCTAGGCCAGAGACAACTAAAGAGCTGCCTCGTTCTCCACTCCCAAGGCCATTCCCAGCAGACCTGGCTAGGCAGGAACAGCAAGCTCTGCTCCTTCAGCCTCATCACACATCCAGACTACAAAGGTTCCTTCCTCCCCTGTGACAGCTTCACAAGAATTGCCCATGCAGGAGGTTGTGTTGCAGCAGACTGGACAGATCTTGGCCCTTAATCCCAAACCCAGCTTGCAAAGGATGAGAAGGCTCCATAGGACCAGGAGCTGTGGGAATTCTCCAATTTCAAGCTCTACAGCCCTAAATATTGCCAGTGTAATCATTATCCACTCAGAAATACAAAAAGAACCCCATCCAAAATATCTCACTCAGTCTGTCCTGCATGACTGGGCCAAAGGGACATAAAAGAAAGGAAAGTGAGACAGTATGGGACAACAGAGAAAAAGAAACAGGGGGCAAAGCCAGGCTGGAGGAAATTGAATGACCTCAGTGCAAGTCTGCTAAAACCATCACTGGATTTACCAGCCCAGTTCCACCTTCTTCAGACCAAAATGGGCTTGTTGCAGTAAGTGTACTACAGAAGAAAGAAGTGCATAGTTTGGTTTATTATTTTTGGTAGACACTTAAACTCAGCAGAATTTATGTGTGAAGATCTCAGAGATGCAGTTTCAGCCTCTCTTCCCTAGCCAATGGGTACCTGTTGGGGCAGAGATGGTGGAAATGGACCAGTAGCACCAAGAAATTCAGTGGGAGCACCAACTCCACAGCAGGAATTACTAATGAACCAAAAGGGGGGAGTGGTGAAGAGAGAGAGGGAGAGAGGGAGAAGTGGAGGAGACATAATTCGCAGTAATCAAAGTCTGCATTGGCTAAACCCTATCAACCCACTTCCCTAGGTAAGGCCCCATTACGTCTGCAGCAAGACCTCTGGCTCCGACAGGGAGCTGTAGAGGGTGTAGCCCAGCTCATCCACTTCTTCGGGGGTGAGCTCTGAAAACAAGTTCACCTTGGGGTTCAGGGCACTAGGGAGGACACCTGCCTCCAAGTAGCGGATCAGCCCCTTCAGTGCCTGCAAGAAGCGATCAGCCAGCATGTCCTGGGACCAGTCAGACTCCTCCTGGGAGAGGTGCAGGATGACATTGGTGAGCTGGCTGGCAGTGAGGTGTCCCAGAGCTGGGTTTAACTTGCATACTGCTTTGAAGATCTTGAGGCACAAGCAGCGGCAGCCAGAATCCCCCTGGTCCAGGGCATGGAGGCGAGCCGTTTCTGCTGGCCGCAGGCTCAGTCGCCACAAGTTGTCATTCTGGGCCAGTCGGTGAGGTTTGGCAACGAGGACGATGTCACCCAGTGTCAGGGATGGGAGAAAGTCAATAAAAAGGTGTCGATCTGCATCATACTGGACCTCCAGTGTCAAATCTGCTGGGGGAGCTGCTGGACGGATCACATAGTCCAAGAGACTCCCAATTGCTGGCCAGTTGATGGAGCCAGCTACAACTTTCTCAAAGGTGTCTGCTACAGTCTTGGGGGAAAGGTAACCTCCTACCACACAGCGGTCCCAGTAGCTGCTCCCGCGAGGAAAGTACTCTGGGTTTTCTCGACGCACCAAGTAGAAGCCAGGAATGTTCATGATAGTGTCCTCCCCGGGGATACACGACCATAGGTTCTGCTCCAGCATCAGAGGTACAATGAGCTGGATGTGGTCAGCTGTCACTACCTTTCACAAGAGAGAAAAGTCAGTAAGAACATGCTTTCTCTCTCCACATTCATTTTATTCACCACCCTTAGATACCTTCTATCCAAAGGAACCCGGAATAAGTATTCAGCTGTCTCACTCTCCTCTCTGCGTGGGATTCCCAGCGTCCTGTTGTTAGAAGGCATTTTGAAGGACTATTTCCAACCATCAGTGGGATAATTCCAAGGTATAGCCGAAGCAAGTGCTTACATGGTATGTACTATTTAGAGACCTGACATGGACTGCATATAGATGAATCATTCTGCCTCACATTGCTCTAAGTCTGCTCCTTAGTTGTGAGATGCAGCTGGCCTAGGGCACGGCAACACCACATGACAATTTAAACAGGAGATAGAGAATTAAGTTTCTAGACAAGCTTTTGTTGCCATGGTTTAATAATCCCATGCTACAGCTAGGTACACTGCCCTCACCTGGCCTGCCACATTGTTTGGAAAAAGGTCATTAAAGATCCCTTTTCACCAATGTGATTAAGACCCCAGGTCTAAGTTTCACTGGACACTCCACGCTCCATTCCAGAGCTGTGACTCAAACTAAGAAGTGTGCCTCTGAATCACTCACTATAGCCATGGGCATCTTGCCATCAGGGAGATACTGCAGCAGGGACTGCTATCCAACCCAGGTCTGTCATGCATTAAAAAAAAAAATTAAAGAGTAGGAAAGACCTGAATGAATATACAGGAGTTCTAAGGGAATGTCATGTATTTGGATGTATACAGAGGGACGGGGAGAAAACAGATGTCTATGAGAGAAACAGCAAGAAAAACACAGCTAAAAGGAGAGACAGAGGGGAAGGAAAAGAGGACTGAGATATTTTGGAGATATAAGCCAGCAAAAGCAAAGGCTTTGCAGATAATGACAGAGCAGCCTGGTCACACCGGTTCAAACAGCACTACGGAAATCAACGCCTGGCTCCACAGTGGGAAAGGCAACACCAGGAGCCTTATCACTGAGGAATGCTGTGCTGAGCCAGCAGTGCCAACAGGGAAGCCTGACATGCCCCTGCGTGGTCAGCGTCCAGAACAGGGAGCTATGATGAGCCCCCAGGAATTACCTGCAGGTCGTCGTAGAGGCTGCCGCTGAGGTACATGTCCCGCAGGGGCATGTCAGGCAGCTTGGCACGCAGGAAGCTGCGCAGCTCCGCACAGATATCCACGGCCGCCTGCTTGGCCCGAGCCTGCTCATCCGCCGGGATCGCCACGCGCCGCCGGTAGTACGTGAACAGCTTCTCCTGCAGGGACAGGCGAAGGCGGGACTTCTTCAGCTCCACTTGACTCTTGGCAAATGGCTTGGGCTTTGTGGGTCGAAAAAAGTCTGCAAGACAGAAGGGAAACTGTTGAGGTTGCAGCTGATTTTGCTGTGAAGTGTTCTGCAGAACAGAATCTGCAGCACAGAACTGCAGTCTCCTAGGTCCCAAAAAGCTCTTGGCAGACATTTTGCAGGCTTTATGCAGATAACACCCCAAAGGGGCGTGCTGAGAACTTCAAAACGTACTACTACGAGCATCAAAATGGATGGAAACAAGTTACTAGATCTGAAATTTAGCCAGACTAATATTGTGTAAAAGGATGTCATTTTAATGGCTACATGGGCAGCATCTCAGCTCAACTTCATCAAAAATTCAGTGCTGTTACCAGTTCAAAAGCTTTCAGTGTTATGCCAGACCAGTGAATAGAACACTTTGGAACAACCGTAATGATCTCTTTGAGCTTTTAACATTGAAACAGATTATTACAAATTACCAGCGAAACCCAGTCCTGACTAGCATGTGAGATCACAGGAGATTGTGCCACCTGGAAATGAGATAGTTGTTGGGAGTCTGATCAGCACAGTTATTAGGATGATGAGCTGACAGACCCTGGGGCTGTCCCAGCTCAGGCCATCATAGCTCCAGTGATACCCACCTTAAACCTTCACTGGAAAAAGATCAGAAAGCCCACTCTGAGGCATAATGAAACAACACAAGGTTTACATTACCATCTGCGTTATTGAACAATGTCTCACCTGCACAGATTCTCTGAGCCCCTTTTTTTCTTGCTAGTTTCCCAAATAAGTCAATGCTTTCCATCTGTTTCAGATTTCTCTTAACATGGACCAAGAATTTCAGAAGTTAACAATGAGGATTAAAGGGGAATTACAGATCTAAGAGATCTTTGGAAGGGCTGTGATACTTAAGGCGTGCAGGAGAAACCCCCAGATCAGTGGCCCCATTAAATCAATTGGCTATTGCAGATTTGTTTGGCAATGGGCATTTGGCCACACAGCACACGTGGAATGGCTGCACACAGACCCATCTAGCCCAGCCTCAGCAGTTGCTGTCTCTTGTCCCACTGGGTTCTTTTGGACAAATTTGAGCTTTTTACTATGTAAAGGAAATAATGCACAAAACCGCAGGGAACTGGATTTCATTGCCTATTTATGGAAAAAAATATTTTTCCATATTGAGTTTTAATTTACTTCTAATTGAAGAATTTAAGACACCATCATCAATGTTTTTATTCCTCAGCCCATATGTTTGGGGACTCCAATCAAATGATCTAGACTCCATTTAACACAGCAGTCTAGTTTTTTAATGTTTCCTCAGGAGAAAATCTATTGCCATCCCAAAGATAGCTTCCTTTAACATAATCGGGAAATCAAGTTAATAGCTTGATTCTGATTTTTAGTTTAAATCTCCAAGTGTGAACCTCCTGAAGCAAGTGACCAGGGATAGAAAGTAAAACCATTGAGAAAAAAGAACCAAACACATCTAACAAAATGTGGCTGGATTCTAAATTACTGATTATCCCACTCAGAAAGAAAACTCCAGGACACTTTCTATAAACTAATGAAGACAAACTCAGTGATAAGCAGCACTAAACAGGAAAACATCTATCTAGAAATCATTTGGAAAGTGGTGGGAATAATAGAGGAAATACTCTTATAAATTGCTAGTATATTCACAACTTGAATACTCCAGTCTTAAAAAGATGCAAGCAAACTGGAATGACCCAAAGAAAGGCAACAAAGTGCTTGAGAGGAATGGAATAGAATAGCTTTCTATCAGGAAAGATTAGGTATTCAAATTGAAAGGGAAAAAATGAGGGAGAATAAAGTTTAACATCATGAAGTCATGAGAGGAATGAAGAGTGTAAATGACTTTTATTGACTAGTTCCCAATGTCAGCTGGGATTCTAGGAGTTACCAATGGACTTTGCTTAAAAGAAAATCATAAAGGTATCCCAGGCCAGACAGAGTATTTTCTTCCCTGCATTCCTTTAAACAAACACAAGGTTTATAGGCCTGGATGATTCTGTGATGCAGAAGGATGACCATGCCTCTTACCTGTGCCTGCAGCTGAAGGATCAGTGGGAAGGGTCTGCAGGGAGCGGCTGAGGCTGGTCTTCATGTCCTGGGTCAGCAGGCGTGAGGAGGAGCCCAGCCAGTTTGGCTCTTCCCAGCTTCTCTTTCCTGACTGGCTCAAGCGAGTGGGGCTGCTGGGAGCACTGATAGCCCGGTCGTACATCTAAACCAGAACAGTCCGAGTGACCAAGGGCCCAGCGCTTGCATTTCATCCAGGCCACTGTCAGTGCCCCAGCCCTTTCTGCTGCCCGCTCCCCACTCCCGGAGCCGTGCCCAGTGCTGGCCGCGGCTCCAGCACTCACCCGCTTGACAGCCAGCGTGGCGATCCCAAGCATGGCGGCTCCCCCCACGCCCAGGACCAGCCGCGCGTTGGACAGCACAAAGTCGATGGCAGTGCCAATGCCGTTGTCATCCTTCTTCCCTTTGCGCTGCCCAGCACCTGCCATCCTCCCTGCAAGGAGCGGGAACATCACACATAAAACACGGGACAAAACATGTGGGCAGTTCACCCCTCTCTCCCACCTTGCACTCTCTGCTCCTGGGGTCTTACCACAGCAAGGGACCACCTAACCCTGCAGCCTCTTTAATTATGTTCCCTCAAACAGCTGCTTGTTCCCAGCAGTGCCAGGACAGTGCTGACCAAGCAAGCTCCATTACCTGAGGGAACGCGTCCAAATTTGATGTGAAGTTTCTAATAATTGAATAAGTTTAATGAAAGGAAGTAGAATTTACTTCCACAATATTTTGCAATAAAATACTGCATGTTAAGCAAAACCCTATAACCATTCAGGTGTTTTTCTTTCAATATGTGCTTCTGAATCAAAGCACAGCCAATTTATTTTCTAATTTCTAATGTAACAAGTATAATTTTGCCCACAGACAAGGCAATACAGGCTTGGTGAACTGTCTGTCTGTAACAAAGCAGAATCTTCCCCAAGAACTAACAGCTTCCACTCCCTGAGTAATTTCTGAACAATGTCCAATCCCAGATACTTCAAAGACACCCAAGAATCAACAGCAGAGAACACAACAAATTATAAAGGGAACAGCTCCCTTGCCTTCATTCGGTGTTTATTCCTGCCCTCGAGGATGGTGGGTTTGACTCTCCGACAAATCACGTAGAACACTGACATTAGTATTTTCTTACACGTGTACTTTTGTGTCCTCCAATTTCCATTTACCCTGACCTTGAGATTTAAAGAGTCTCTCTGGCCAACATGGCCTCAAGCTGTGCCACGGAAGGCTCAGGCTGGACATCAGAAGGAACTTCCTCACAGAAAGGATGATTAGACATTGGATGGGCTGCTCAGGGAGGGGATGGAGTCACCATTCCTGGGGGTGTTTAACCTGGACGTGACACTCCATGCCATGGTCTAGTTACAAGGTGGTCATCAGTCAAACATAGGACTCAATGATCTCAGACATCTTTTCCAACCTAAATGATTCTATGATCCTGTAAAACACACCTTACCACCACTGCACCCATAGGTGGATCCCCAGTGAACCTACATGAAAACACCAAGAAACTCTTCCATGTGACTTGAGGTGTTTTCTGAGTCAGTGTCCAAGGTTCTGAGCCTACCTGCCTGATTGCGGTGGTTTTAAACTGCCCTTTGTTTTTTCTAAAGCCAAGCCAGGGGGAGTGTTCCTTCCTGAGTGAACCAAGAATACATGAACTTGTCATCCCCAAGCAGAAAAAACCCTGCACTTCTACAAAGCTCACTAACAAAAGCGCGAAGAATGCAGTTATATCATGATAAATGACCTACCTGTGACTTAATGCACTTGTGAAGAGAATAGGAGAGCCCTCCTGGTGTGCCTGTGGAAGCACCTTCAGGACTTCTTCAAGAAAGTGGTGGGTAGTGAGTGTTAATCATCTCTTCTGGTTGGCGAAGGGATTTTGGAAAGCAGAGGGAGGTAAGTGGGACCAGTGGGAACTACAGGGAATCTCTAAACCAGCCCCCCGAGCCTGCTCCGCAGGAAAGCCTGCCCCTTCTGCAGCTGCCTTTCCTTGTCCTCCAGCCGCTGCAGCCCTTGGTTCCGGCGGAACTCGCGGCGGATGAAGGCGAGGTAGAAATCCCGGTCGGTGTAGCGCAGGCCGCGGCCGCGGAGCAGCAGGGCCCGGTACAGAGTCAGCACCGCCTCCCGGGACCACGCGGCCATGGGGGACAAGTGTGCGGCGCGGGCGGGCGACCTGCAGAGGAGTGACCGAGGGCGGGATCCGGGTCGGCCGTTCCCTTCCCGAGGGACCCGCCGGCCGCCTCTGCGGGGGCGCGCGGTGGCGGCCGGGCGNGCGCCCCCTGGCGGCCGGGAGGAGAGCTGGCCGCGCCCATCCCACCTTGGAGCGCGGGATGTTCCCGTCCGGGATGCTCTCGCCTGGGCAGGTCCCGCCCGGGCAGCCGGGGCTCCGAGTGCTGCAGCACAGCGCGCTGGGCCCCGAGAGGGAACGTGTCTGCGGTGCGCCAGGGTCACGGAACCACGGGTTCCGTTAGGGTGGAGAAGACCTCTGAGATCATGGGGTCCAACCTGTGGCTGAACGCCACCTTGTCAACCAGACCACGGCACTGAGTGCCACGTCCAGTCTTTCCTTAAGCACCTCCAGGTGACTCCACCACCTCCCTAGGCAGCCCATCCCAATGTCTAATCACCCTTTCTGTGAAGAAATTCCTCCTAATGTCTAACCTGAACCTCCCTAGGCTGAGAGCAGTGGGTCATTGCTGCATCTCAGGGTACTTCTGACTTCTGGGATGCTTTTTACAGACTAATTTATCAAATTCAAGCTCCTTATCTTTATCTCCAAGTAACTCCCAAGAGACCAGGGCCTGGTCTGGAAGCCTTAAGGCTCTAGGAAAAGGGCAGAAGCTGGCAGCCTCTCTGGGGTCTGCCTCAGCTGATGGGAGGAGACCCCCAAAGCCAGAACCTTTTGCTCCTCTGTCCAGGTGCAAATCCCATTCTTGCCTTCTCTACTAGATGCCTACTCTGGGGCATATATACTTCTCCTTAGCCATCCCCTCCTCCCCAGGTCCTACCTAAATATAAAACATAATGTGCTGTGCCTCCCCTGGAGGGGAGGGTGAGAGAAAGAGCAAATGGTGTGTGACAAAGGAGAGCCACATCACTTCACACACTTCTCAGCGACACCAGATATGACAGTGATAGAACTGAACAGGAAGAAAAACAGAAGCTCCGGACTGGCCCACGCTGTGCCAATCTCCTCTTGTTCATTTCCTTTTCGAGATAAACAACCCCAATCGTTTTGATCTCTCTGTGAGCGAATTTGCCATGCCCCTAATCAGCCCTCTCTGAGCAAAGCTTACTTGAACTGCAGACAGTATTCCCAGAGAGGCCGTGCTAGTGATTTACATAATAGCATTATCATATTTTCCATATTATTCTCTCCTTCTTCCTTCTGCATGCTAATATTTTGTGTGTGCTTTTATTTAACCTGCAGCTACTCTCAGAGCCAGGGGTTGTGTGACATCCATATTCTTTCTTGGATGGCTAGAGAACGTCTGGAACTTTGTAATTCTTAAGTGCAATTTGTTTTCCCTCTTCTGACCTTTCACATACCCAGTTGATCCTTGGCAAATATGGGGTGTTGCCCATTTCCCACATTTGTGGTTGACTCAGTCCTTTTTGATCTCTTCAAGAGTCAATAGCTTTGAGTCATCTTTTAAAAATGTTTGGTATAGTGCTCATCTTTGTTTCCAGATCATCAGTTCATATACTAGGCTGTCCAAGACCTCAGAGGCAGCATTCATATTCCCTACTCTTAACCTGCTGCCAGAATGAAAATCAATCTCTGAACCTTCCTCCCAGCTTCCTGCCTCCTCCTTGGGTAGTTAATCCTCAGAAATACTTCCCTTCTCACAAGAGGCCTCTGTCACCCCTGGGCAGGAGTGCTGATGAGCCCAGTCCCCAAAACTCCCAAGTCTGGATCAAAACTTGAGCAGCCACAGGTGGCAAACCCCTGGTGCACTTCCAGTAGGATCTGCCAGGTCAGGCCGAGCAGTGATGGACTTCCCTGCTGCCCTCCTGCCATGGCAACCAAGGACTGCCAGCCTTCCTAAGTGCCCCCTCCCCAGCCTGGCCCCCTTGGGCTGTGCCTGTTTTGGTGTTTCTCTCTGTTCTTTCCCCCCCAGGCTGGCTGCCAGCTCCTGGGCCCCTCGCCAGCAGCTGCATGTGCATGTTGTGAGCTCCTCCACCCACACCGTGCAGCGTGTCTCCAGACTGCCCCAGCCCCTGTGGGGACATCACTTGCCATGCCCAGTGCCCCACATGGGCTGCCCACGCCTGCACCGTGTGGGCAGAGGCTTCAACCTGCTCCTTCCCTCTTGCAAAGAGGAGGGTGAGTGTCATGGCTAAGCAGTGTATGAATCACGCCACCCCAGCTGCTGTGTGAGTGCCGGACCTCTGGTGACATGCTGGGGGTTGTAAATGTGAACTCTGCCTTGAGACAGTGAAGCAAGATCCGCCCTGTCTCCAGGGTTTCCCAAACTCTGCTGACCCGCTGCAGGCAGAGGGCGGGACCCATCCAGCACCCCCAAAGACTTGTGCTGCCCTGAGGGGATACCAGCCCCAGTGCCCTGTTGCCTGCAGAACCCTGTTGCCTGGTGGCTTCTGTGCCCATAGGCTCACTGGGAAAGGGGTTCTCTCTGACTCCAGCCTGTGTCCCTGTCAGAAAGGGAATTTACTTGCCCTGACGGGGCAAGGTGCAGGCAGAGCGGAGGGAGCATACCTCTGCTGTGCTCCTGGAGAACAATAACAACCTTTGTTTCCCTAAATGACTGAGTGAGCTTGAAATATCAAAGGCAACATGGGACAGGGCACAATAACCCATGCTGTTACCTGGAGTAAGACTAAGACATCCCCCCTGCCCCCCGCCTTCTCGGGAGCCTCCAGAGCTGCCACTCCTCTGCCAGTCTTCTCACGCTTGCAGCCAGTCCTCCCACTCAAGCAGCCACTGCCAGAGCCTTTAAGGCCACCCAAAGCAGCAAATGGCTGCTCCTGAGCCCGGCTTGCAGCCTCTGCTCCTGGGAGCCAAGTGCCATCCCCAGGGCTTCCCACCACCCATTTTGCATGGGCAGGACCGTTCCCAGCCAGGGAGGCATCCCTGTGCTGCCTGTCACCAGCCAGCAAACCCTCCCTGGGCAGCAGGGAAGTGAATGTGGCCCTCAGAGCTGCAAATGGCATCTTGGAGGGGCTCTTCAGGGATGGGAAACAAACTGTGCTTGGAAGCAGAAGGCTGGTCTCTAAGAGGAGTCAGAAAGCAGATCTAAAATGTGAAAGGGAAGATGGATAGTGACCCACCAATGCTATCTGAGCTTGAGCTTAATATCCTTAGTATCTTCTAGTAAAGGGACCTTGCAGGAGGCCTCTTGGCAGTCTCAACCCCGTTCAACAGCTCTCTCTTTCACTGCAGCCCTATTGCTTTCCTTTTCTTGAGCAGTCGCAAGGATTAATGGCATTTGGGCTCCTGCTCTCCAGCTGTGACGAGCCAGGAGGGGCAGAGGGCCAAGGAGGGCACAGGTGGCTTCATTCCCTGAAGCCCCAGCAGCTTTGATGCTGACTGCATGTGGGAAGGAAGACAGGTGGTGAGGGAGGAGAGACCACTGATACACAGCCGCCTTTCAAGCAGCATTCCTGATTTAGAGCCGAGACTCGTATTTTAGTAAATATCTGATCTGGGGAGCCACGCTCAGGGTGTGTTTTTGACAGGGGGAATAAAGAAAAGGTCCCAGCCTCACTGTGGCTGAAGTGGGGCTTTTCAGATCCCCAGACTTCCATCCCTGCAGTGCAGGGGGCTGCAAACACTGTCACCTGTCTCCTGTGTGAAGCAGAGCTGCTGTTCCTGTGAGGGGTTGCACTGACCGTCACTGAGGAGGCTCAGTTTTATTACCTAACAAATTGAAATTGCTTCTGTAGCATTTCTGTAACAATTGATCTGTACCCACCGTCATTCTCAGCAAAACTCGTGTTTCTTCAACCAAGTTTCCCCGTGGCTGGGTTTATTGGGGACTTTTCTCATTATTCCCCGACTAGTAAGATTCCAACCCTTGGCCTCCCCCACTCCAATTTTTCATTTTGCACTAGCTGCATGCTGCAGGAGGTTTACAGAGCCATTCAGAGACCCTGCTTTTGTGAGTGCTGTTGTCCTTGCACTTTTGCATCACTCCGACAGCCCCGGGGGGTTTCTGCAGGGGAAGTGTCGGCAGAGAGCAGAGGGCTTGCAGCTGGTGGGTACCACCTGCCTGGGCTGAGCTGCACATGCTGACGACCTCAGGCTTTCTTGTGCTCCTTCACATGCTGTGTGCCGGAATGAGGCCCTCCCAGCTTGAACACGGGATTTTGGTTTGTGTAAGGGTTATCTGGACTCCAGCAGCAGGGGTGGTTTGGTCCCATGTACATAGAGACAACCTGAGAAGAGCATGGCTGCTGTATCCTGCTGCTTCTCTTCTTTTTCTAAGCAAAGGCACCCACTGCACACCTTGCCTCATTAAGTCATGGGCCCTTGGATAGATTTCCATCCTATGTGCCTGGTTTTGATTTCGCTGTAGTCTGACATTCACTTCTGGGTAACAGTTTCAAGACAGATGCTTTAAAAACACTGGCAAGCAAAAAGAAGGGGGTAGATGTTTTCTACATGCTTTTATTTTTGTGTGTATGCCTGGTTCTTAGTTAAAAAAAGAGATATAGCTGATGATTTGTTGCTCTCTCTTTGGAAAAGGTCCAGCCTGTAGAACAGGGCTAAAATGCCAGGAAAGAGTTTGCTGCATAGAAGCAGGCTTATATGACTCGATTTTATAAATTCCTTGGATAACATTTTCTTTAATTTGAGATCCTGGAGAAGTCATTTTAGATCTTTATTCAGCACAGCTTATTAGCTCTTCTTTGCGGTTTTCCTTATTTTTAGAAAGGTGAAGTGTGTTCCCAAATTAAATTGTTACTGGGATGGACTTCAGCCAAGAGGATCCATGGTTCAAGCCGTAAGGCACAGGAAACATACAAGTAAAACAATGGAGTTTTATATCGTGTTTTGTTTGGCAGGGTGAGGAGAGATATGGCCTTGGAAGATTTGTCTTCTTACATAGCTATAATGTATTTTAAAAGACAGTAAGGACTATTTTCGCTTCTCACTTTGCTTAAAAAAATAAGCAGAGAAATGCTGGAAATGTTGGGATTGCCCGATTCTCCTTAGGTTCATGTGTGGGGATCTCAGATATGCTTACAGTAATGTCCCAAACATTAGCTGAAGTGGGCTGATCCTTTACCTTTTTGCTGATGTGCTTGTCCCTGCTGCAGCTACAAAGGCAGAGTTTGCAGCAGCCTGGCACCAAACCAGACCTCTCAACCAAGCATCCATGGATTATATTCCTTATGTCAGCCTCTCACTTCAGTGATCTGGAGGCCCTTCTCCAGCTGGGATAGTTTTGCAGTGACAGAGCAAAGCCCTGCAAAGCTTGCTCCCAGGTGCAGGTTTGACACTGAGTGCCCAGGAACACATGCCACTGCCAGGAATCAAGAATATGCCTCCCTTCTGCCACGGCTGTGGCCAAATCCTGTCTGTGGTGGTGCTCTGGAAAGCAGGACAGCCAGTGCCTGCAGCTGTGACATGTGAGCATGAAGCCATTTGCTGGTGACGCTCTCCAGGGCAGGGTGACTCTCCCTGGCTGCTCCACAGGCTGCCTGCCAGGCAGCTGAGACCTCACTGCCTCCCCAGCTGAGCCACTAAAGCAGCGAGATTTAGAAGCATAATACAAAATTGGACTAGTAATTAAAAATTAACTGTCCCTGCTAAGCAATTGTGTCCTTAAAAAGGGAACGAACGTATCCCAGCAACAAAAACAGACAGCTGGCAAAATGGGGTCTTGTATCCTCTTTCCAGCTCTCTAAAAGGTGTCTTCAGTTTATCCTGGTCACTTTATTTCCAAGCACCCTGGTGTTGGAAACAGCATGTCCATCCCTTTATCTGCTAACCTGATAGGCACCAATCAGGAATCTGCTGGAGCCAGTCCATCTAACACCTGCTGGGGTACTGAAATTCTGCAAAACACGCAAGATTGCTTGGCATCAGATGGCTTGTAGGCTCCCAGTTCAACATGGTGCTTAAGGCTCCATATCCATACTGAAGATGCATGCTGCACATACCAAGTTCTGGTGTGTTGAAGGACCCTCTGAGATGGTGTATGGGGCTTGTGGTGGGGCCACAGGCTCCCCACTGCTCCTGCAGATGAACATTTCCACCCTTCCCTCGCACAGAAGCACTTGAAGCTTCTGCAGCACAAGCTCATGCTTTCCAGGGAAAAAGGTCTTTTAAAACCTCACAAGAAACAAAAGAAATGCCATTCACATTACTTTTTAAAATAATATAAATGTCAGTAAAGATTTTGTGTTGGAGGCAAGAAAAATAACGTGGGAGAACCTTTGCCCTAGTCAACTCTCATTTCTTAAACTGTCTCACTAAATTGCCATTGGTCTATGCTTATAGACTTATACTTCCCTTCTTGAAAAATTGAAATTTCAAGCATGCTGGTCCATCAACTATTTTTAGATTGTCCCCTGTTCAAGCATAAAAATTCAGTGATCACTAAGAATGCTGCAAATTCTAAATAGAAAATTTTAATTGTTAATTTTGAGTGGCAGGTTTCTTTCACGCCCTTTGTTCCAGAAACTGAAGCAGCAGAATTGCATTCAGCAATGCACAACACAAGCCTCTAGTTTGATGAGACCCTTCCACAAGAGAATTGAAAACATTAGACTGGTATGGATGAAAGAAAGATGAGGGAATTCACTGGAGCTAATAATTATGAGGGAAATAACCTATGAATCTTACAGTGACTATCTCTAAATGAAATCAGGAATGAACCTGAAGCATGAGACACTTTAAAAGGTAAAAAATTAAATAGCTGTCGATGGCACATGAGCTTGCAAAAGGCCCTTGCCAAAAGCACTGCAGAGGCCAGATGATCAGGAGGATTCAGAGCAGGACCAGGCTTTGATACCAAGTAATGGGAACAGCCAAAACTACAGCAGACAAGTTTAAAAATAAACCAAAACAAGGAGGTCATGTTCTCTCATGCACTGTGCCAAAAGTCAGCCACTAGAGAGGCATTTCTGCAGGGGGGAGGTTTAATTTGGGGCCCCGGGGTTTCCAGGGCTTTACTTAGAAAAATGGATGCATTCAAAGGAGCAAAGATAGTGTCAAAGGACCATTTTATGAGATGATGCTGGTTGCCATCAGCTCTTCTGAGAGCCACTCAGCAGCCATCATTCCCCACTCATGTGCCTTTACGTGTTCATACTCACCTTAATGTGCAGATTAGGTCTGACATGGGCCTATAAAATCAGGAATCAGTCCCCAGACCAGCCAGGCTCCCCTTCAATCTCCTTTCTTGGAAACAGTGTCCTGCCAAGAGAGGAAGCTCCCTCACTCCATTTTCCAGCAGCCCCTCTACCAGACAATCAGAAATAAAAGCTGTCACACACATGCATTGGTTTCCTTTCATACTTTGTAAATTTTTTTTATTTTTATTATTATCTCCTCCTTTTAAGCATCCCTTTAAGGGTGAAATGAAATCCAACCATTTACAGAGAAAATGATTTCAGAATGTACATTTGATTTATCCTTACAAAAAGTTCATTATTACTTGCTGTTTATAAATTACAGAGTTGAAAGGAGCTTTGCAGATGCTCTTATATTTTTTTTCCTTTTTAGTTTTTGGCAAGTCCACGCATTCTTTTTCCAAAGCAGGGTGTCCTGGAGCCACTCCAGGAACAACACCAGCAGTAGGTCCAGGTGGACCCCAGGCTCAGAAGTGCTGCTGGACCACCTCCAGGATGATACTGCATCATCATCCGCACAGGCAGGAAAAAACAGTGGTTTGAATTCTTAGTCTCAGAGTATTTTGGATCCCTTCTTCATCCATTACCTGTAGTCCCCAAAGCTTTAAAATGTCAGTGTATTGCATTAGAAACAGTCCTTTCTTGACGTGGGATCTGAGCCCCTCCTGCCACCGCCTTACCCTCCAGCTCCCCTTCCCTTTCCATAACGAGAGTGAGTTCGTCCAATGTCCCAGAAATCGGGAAGGAAGGGTTTAGGGAGGGTAGGGAGAACACAACGATGGAGGGATATAGGATCCATCCTCCCACTCACTTCCCTCCTTTCTCACCAAGGTTAGAGGTCAGTGAAGCCAGGACGAGCCATCCCTCCCGTCTTCACCACCAGTGCTCCCTCATGGAACCAAGAGTGACCCTGGCCATGTGTCTTCACAGTGCAGAGGCATAGCAGCCACAGAGATTGCCAGCAAGAGCTGGGACACAGGGAGAGAGCTCTGGGGAGACTGAGGAGGGGCAGAGACACCATCCCACAAGAAAACAGCAAGGCAGGCACAGGGGAATGAACACCCAACTCTGCTCTGACACTCTCCCTCCATCCCAACTCAGTTTCCTTGTTTACCTGTCACAGAGACATAGAGTAGGCTGGCCTGGGCAGCACAACAGCAAACACCTCAGCAGGACATAGGGATCAGAGAAAGCAACAGCAAGAGTGGGCTTGAGCATCCTCCATACCAACCATAGGCACAAAGCCATCATGTCTCTTCTGTCACTTGGGTGTGGCATTACCCCCAAATGGGCAAATATGTCTAACCTGCCCTAATCCTTTTGCTTTAGCAAGCTCACTTGCTGCAGGCCCACCAAAGCCCACATCCTTCCCTTCTCTCACGGCAAAGGAGGAAGAGGCATTCTTCAGTCCAAAGCCATGCATGGGCACACAATCTCTTTTTAGGCGGGAAGCACAAAGAAAGTCAACAAGAGATAGAAAGAAGTGCAAGGCTTAGGTGTGCCACACATTGCTTCACCTACTTCCTGGTCCTCCTTTGCACCATTTTGAAGGTAAAAAAGGTTTTGGGAATGAAAAAGCACAAGGCTGCAGAGGGCTGCAGGAAAATTCCCTCCATCCACTGGACAGTTTGGTCCAAGAGAGACAGCAGGATTCACTGCCCACTACCTGTGGGCTGCAACAACCCACAGACATCAGGCTCTGGTAGTCTGACCCCAGTGCCAGGACAAGCTTCTTGGTCTTTCCCTTCTCAAATCTCAGAACCTGGTTCAAATAAGATGAAGGAGCCTCAATGGTCACCTCAGAGTCCAGCACTGGGAAAGAAGGATCTGACACAAACCTGCCTCTCGCTTTGCTTCTCTCACCACCTCACACACCCACATGCTTTTGACTTCCCTTGTGTGGCAGTTGCCTGGAGGGGTGGCTGCCCCACCAGGACCTGGCTGCAGAGGTCCCAGCAGGCAGCATGGGCAAAGCTGAGCAGAGGGTGAGCCACCACCTCGGAAAATCACTGCATGAAAGCCAGCTTAGTGGTGTCTGTTCCCTCCAGGGACGAGAAGGAAGATTTTTTAATGACAAGCACTCTAGCTCCCTAAGGATAATAAACACAGGGATAGCCAGACAAATTAGACAGAAACATTGACTGGTTTGGCCTTAAATCAAAAAATGTTTAAACAGTTCTTGAGAAACAGTAAAGAATGTATTTCATCTGTAAAGCCCCTTCCTCCCACTACAACAGAAGTCTGGTTTAAATTTAATTTCCTAAGAATAAGGAAGTGAGTAAGTCCAGAAGGCAGGCAAGGCAGGAGTCCTGCAGAAGAGCCCCAGCATTCCTATTCCAGGAGCACCTTCTTCTGCAGCGCAAGGAAGCAGAAGGGAAAGGCAAATCAGAGGGAGAAGAGGAAAATGGTGGAGCAAATAGTGGAGGAGAAAAGGCAACAGGCTGTACTTCAGGAACAGGAGAAGCGGGTACTACAGCTGTGGGCTTATGAAGCTCCCAAGAGACAAGGGCCATACCTCAACACTGGAAACATGACTGCTGTGCACTAAAAATCCCCAAGGATGGCCATGCATGGGGAAGGGCTGGTATCAGAGGAGAGGCTGCTCTCACTGTAGAAGATAAGCAGGTACAGCCCCAGCACATGTGAACTTTAGCTGCTGCTGAAGTGGGGCTCTGGTGCTGCCAAAGCACCCACGCAAAGATTGCCTTGTCTTTCTCTTCTATCTCCAGCAAAGCCTGGCACTGGCCTTGTATTATCACCACTGAGACAAGGCAAAGCCAAAAGGTTCAAGAGCAGTCCTCAGGCTCCCTCCCCAGAGTAAAAATGAGAAATTGCTTCTTCCATACTTGTCTGCTGCTGAACTGCATGACCTAATACCTGCTCTCCTCCAGATGTCCCTGGGGAAAGCATCTTCCCCTTGTGCTGCATCCTCAGTGCTATGGCTTTCATCTTGCTCAATACAGGCTCCTTCTTTCTCAGCTGGGATCCCACTTTTCTATAATCTCTCCACACAGTTGCTCAGCACCAGGATCCCATGACTGTGACAAGAGTTCCTTCTGCTACATCAGTAAGTCTGGACTTAAAAAAGCCAGAACTTCCCTTTGGGGGGAAGAGTATTCTGCCTAGCAAAGTTTGTCTGTCCACCCAGTTCCCAAAGGGGTTTCTCTGTCAGTGGGGAAGACACAACAGAAGTGAGAACAGTGATTAAAAAAAAAAAACCAAAAAAAACCAAAACACAACAAAAATAATAAAAAATAGGTTCCTTCAGTTCTTCTAAGCAGGCATTATGGCACACAAGATGTGGAAGGAGCTAAGGTGAACTGCGTCTCAATTTGATCATCTTCATTCTGTTCCAGTCTCAGCCTTATTAGGCAACCAAGTTATTTTTGTTGACAATTTTCTCTTCTCTAGAGAGGGGACTAGGAGGAAAAAATGAAAGAGTGACATAGGTAGGAATGAAGCACAAGGGTAGCACATGCTGGACAACACAGGACCACAGAGCCTCAATGGAGTTAAGGGCAACAAAAACCCTCCTGCTTTATAACAGCTGGCCAGAAGGGCCACACTGCTCTGTGCCAATGCTTTCCTCTTTCTCCTCCTCCATATGATTTCTGCTTGGAACATGAGTCAATCTTTCCATGGCAAGGCTAAGAGACCAAGTTCATTATGTTTTTCACCCTCTGCCCACTATGACCCAGGCTCCAGGTACCCTGTCAAGCCATCTGTTAAGGAAGGGTGGTGGTAAGGGTGGAGACAAGAATCTGCCTCCTCAGTGAGCTGAATCAATCCAATACAACATCAGGCCAGATCCTCACTGCCCATGCCTGGCAAACTGAGCAGACACCAGCCCAGCCAGTTGCAACTGGCACCCTCCTAAATCCCCTCTCCTTTCCATGGCCTTGTCTGCATGGCCCAGGCTGCAAAGGTGGGCTGCACACACTCTCTGGATTGCATGGTGGTCCCCAAGCAGTCTCTTGGCCTCAGGGAGAATCTGCCCGTGGCCTGTTTCTTCATGAGCTTACTCACACCCTAACAGCAGACAGATGGATCCTGTGCCTTGACAGGCTTTGTTTCCCCACAGCAATCAGAACTTTGCCCTTCCTCTTCTCCCTTTTATTACCCCACGGTAAGAAGGAACAGCCAGCACGTGTAAGCAGCAGCCCTGCTACAGGCACAGCCTGCAGGGCTCTAGAGGCAGCCAGAGAGGGATGCAACAGTCCCACCTGTGTGGTACGGCCTTGCAGAGCCAATGCCATCCCTGGTCCTCTCCTAAGAATTCCCCAAGAAGTCATCAACACCAAGACTGAGATCACAGCTTCTGGATCCCACCATTTTCTGCAAGCGCACACAGCCAAGCCCCACTATGTCCTCTTCCCCCCCAGTACTGGTAACAAACACGCAGGTGCACACCAAACCCATGCATGTGAGCACTCATGCACACAGACAACCATGCACTTGCAAACCAACACTCCCACCATCTGATTGAGTCCCCTGCAGCTTATCCCAGCCCCAACAGAAGCATATACTGCAGGGAAGATGCTTTGGCTTCTGTAGGACAAGTCTATGCAGGGTTGTGGGAGCAGCAGTGAAAAATGAGCAGAAAAACCCCTCAAAGCCCAGCTTTCTCCTCTGCTTCCTATCTGCTCCAGGATTGGTAGAGTACTGGGGCAAGATCCAGCCCAGGACAGATGCATTAAGCCTGTGTACGGGGCTGCATCTTGGGGAGAACACCTTGGAAGCAAAGGATTTCCGCTCCCCAAAATACCCTTTGAATACAGAGGTATACCCAAAAAAAAAAAAAAAAAAACATGCTGAGATGCTTTTGCACATTCACTCATCCAAAAAATGCCAGTGACACACATCTGTGCACGCGACCGCTCAAGAATTTGTGCCTGCTGACTCACACGCTCACTGAATAGCCCAGGCTTGCATCTATGGTTGCTCCAATCCACAAAAGATGAGGGTGGATGAGAACAGCTGCCCTCTCTCCCCATGGGACCCTCTAAGCATCCCCCAGAGGAAAATCTGCCAGCTGGCTGCAGAGATTCTCTCCAGCCAGCAGGAAAGATTCAGAAGATGCAAGAAAGTGTTTATGCTACTACAGAACAGGTCCCCAACATCTCTTTTTCTCCTGTCCAGGCTTCCCTTCATGTGACTGAGGAATTTGGGTTCCCAGGCATCATCACCCTAGGATGAAGGGAAGAAGGACAGGAAGGGAGGAAGGGCAGAGACCCCAGAAAAATGGCACACCCTGCCCATAAACAAAGGAACAAGAGAAGAAAAGGAACAGATGAAAACACACAACGCTTTCCCTTTGTTGTGAAGTTCTGATTTCTCACCCGAGCCTGAGCCTCGGTGGCCTCACGCAGCACCCTCCGCCTTTCGGTAGGGGTTCTCCAACAAGTAGCGGAACCGCTGGTAGTTCTTGAGCAGGTACTTGGGAGCATACATCTGCTCCTTGGGGTCGGCAGGGGGATACTCCTGCATAGTACCATCAAACCAGCCACCAGTCCGGATCAGCTCCCGGATATAATTGAGGTCTCGTTTATCCTCATAGTCACCCCAGCGGGGGAAGTCCCCATTCTGGGCTGACACCAGTTTGAAGTAGATCCCCTCTGGGGTGAAACACCAGGAGCAGTGCCAGCCAGCAAAGTGGAGGGGGCTGCCCAGCGACCACTGCACCAGGATGTGTCCTGTGCTGTTCTCATACTGCCGAAACCCAGGCATGGTGTAGTACTCACGGCGTCGCAAACGTATCCCATCAGTAGCATAGACAGCCTGGAGCATGCCCATGGTGCAGCCCGAGACCACCTCCAAGGTGCCTGGTTGCTTCCAGAAGAAGCCGTAGAGCGACTTGCGCATGTGAAAGGCGAAGGGCTCCGTCCAGCCATCATAGAGCTTGAGGAAGAGCACACCGTCACGGGCCGGGATCTCATCAGCATCATCAATGATGAAGACGTCATCCGGGCGCAGGTTACGGAGGCGCGAGACACCGTCCCGGGTGAGGAAGGTACGCAGGTAATCATCAGCAATCCAGCCATCCTGACGGCCGCCAGGGGGGAAGTGGTCCAGGAAGACGTAGAGCAGCTTGTGGCGGATGTAGTCAAAAGAGCCATTGAGGAGCATCTCGCGGAACTTGAGGGGCCGCGGCTCTCCGTAGGCTGTGAAGTTGGACTCGCACACCACGAAAGCATCCACCACGTCTCCCAGCTCGTGGAAGCGGACATCCAGCAGGTCAAACTCGTGGTTGACGTTGATAGCGTTGATGACCCGCCGGGGAATCTCCCGCGGCACGAGGCGGTCCTTGGTGGGCAGGTTAGAGTACTGGACTACAGTGGGGACCCCACAGCTGGGGCCGTGCCAGCCTGGCAGACACACACACTCCACCCACTTGCGCCGCTTGGTTCCGCTGGCGCTCAGTGGCTTCCGAACCGGCCGCCCTGAGGCTGCGCCATCCACTCGCTCCTCCTGCCGACCTCCCACGGGTGGCTTCTCCAATACCTTGGTGCCTGGTTTAAAGCAAACACCGCCGGCTTTGGTACGGACAAAGTATTCCGTTGAGTCTTCTGGCAGCACGAACTCAACCTTGTGCAGCTCTTCGCTGGCTCTGCTGGGAGACAGGGGCTGGAGCAAGGGGGAGTGGGAGTACAGGGGTGTGCGGAGGAACTCTGCACCCCCTGGCTCAGGGCTGACCTGAGGTGTGACGGGGGCATTGTTCCAGAAGAAGCTGGAGACAAGGTTGGGACTAAGTGAAGCCAGCTCCCTGGGGAAGGTGACATAGGAAAGGGCCTTGAGGAAGTGCAAAAAGGAGATGAGGCAGAGACCAGCCATGCAGAGAGTCAGAAAGAGTTTATGGCGTCTCATCTTCATCCTGTGGAAGAGCCATGAAAAGGAAAGTCACATTCAGTAGTTACTGAGGTGCAAAAAGTTTACCACTGTTAAAAAAACAGGTTGGGGAAGGCAGGAAGCTGGTCCAAATTCAGCATGCATCTTTAGAGACTTGGCTCCAAGAACTACTCCCCCACCCCCTGCCATCCTCAGTGGGCCTTTTGCTTCAGCTGGGTTACACCAAGCTGAACCTCTGCTAGATCAGTCTCATAAATCCACAAAGAAAGGAAAGGCACTGGCAACAGGGTAGAAAGACAGGAAATCCAGAATAACAAGAATTCATGATCTAGTGAACTCACCGGACTTGGCAGATTTGTCCCTATTCACTGATGAAAATCAAATGAATGTAAACCTCCTCAGAGGTGCATCACCAGAGGGTTGAGGGAAAATGAAGAGCGCAGAGAGCAGGAAGGGTGAGAGAGCTGGAGGGGGGGCATGGTTGAAACATGACCGGTGCAAGAGAGGCAGTTTTAAAGGACCAAGATCATTAGTCAGACTGCCAGAGGCAGCCTACACTCTCCAGATCTTTTCAGTGTTTGTTCAACACACACCCTAAAAAACCACCCTTGTTCTTAGGAAATACTACGCAAGTTCACATGGGGGACAGGAAAACAAAAATAAAATTAAGATCCTGTCACATTTACTCTTCTCCCACCTGTGATTCTCAAGTCCGCTGTATCTCTCTATGTCGCCTTTTGTTTTTCAGTTTCTGTGGACCAGATGCTGAGGTTTTTCTGCATCTGGAGCAAGGTGACAAAAATAAATACCTAGCTGTCTCTGCTGGTAATACTGTGCCATCATGATGGATCCATGTCAGGCCAGGAAGAAGCCAGCAGTGCAGAGCTCTTCCCTCCAAACAACATGAAATATTGCCTTCATCCTCCCCTCCACCACCTCCCCTCCTCCAGCCCAGGCAGGGAACACAGAGCTGCTGTCAGGCAGAGAAGTGATTGAAGACTACAATTCAGAAAAAGGACCAGAAAAAAAAAAAGAAAAGAAAAAACTAATCTCACACAATGCTCCATCAAGGAAAAGTAGAAAAGGTGTTCACCATCTGCTGTTTAGGGAAAAACAAGTTGGGGCGAAGGTGGGCATCAGAAAAAGGTCATCCGAAAGTCCTCTGCAAGGCAGAGGCTGTCCTGGAGCATGACACCCCTCCTGCAGTGACAAAGAGGCAGAGATCCCCATATGCAACACATACCATTTTGCCCCCACTACGTGCTCCATTCTGGTGGCTCTCTCCCAGGCGCAGTCTCCCTTCCAGGGCCAAAGTTCCTGAGAGGCACCATTACTTATAAAGCTTCCACCTGGCACACAGTGCTGCCAGCAACGCCTTCACCAGGGGCCGTCCATGCTCCTGGGGTCACAGGAGAGCTGCCCCACAGCACCAGCTCCCCATATGGCTGTCCCAAGGACTCCTCAAGGCTGACACGTGGGCAGGTGTGGAGACAGAGGGAAGAAGAACCCAACCCACTCCCACCACTTCAGAGGGTATTGGGTAAAATACAGTGAAGTGTGTTTACTGATTAACTTAAGGAGAATTTAATACTAAAGTGAAAAGCCATAAAGCATTTAGACAGATGGCAACCGCCCAAAGGAAAACATATCTGACTCTCCACAGATGGCTCTGACATGGACTTTGGTAGAGGGGCTGTCCACAGTTGTACCTCACCGCTCAGCAACAGCATTTCTGGACACTTGGCGGTCACTTTCTTAGTGGAAGCCACCATCCACTGACATTGTCCCCAGTGCTCAGGTGGCAGGGCAAGGGGTCCCACATTAAGCTCTGACTGAAGGACTGCAAGCCTGAAGCTGGTGGAAAAGTTACAGCATGGCCATGGGAGGGGAAAAAATTGAAAGAAAAATAAACAAGGAAAAAAAGAGAGTTTGATTCTTTTGGTTAATGTTTAGTAGGGGTTTTGATATACTTTGCCACAACACAAGTCAGCAGCAGGGCAGGGTGCTGGCTCTGGGCAGCACCAGGAGACCATCTTGTCAGGCAGGTGGAAAGGGAGGAAATGATGGCTCCTCTCAGGGGGCTGCACCGGGGGCAGACCCTCACCTCCAGCACCCATCCACCACAGCTCCATAGCCCAACCTCACATTCCGGGTCATGGCCCAGCAGGTGGGAGGTCACTTTTGTAGTGGTCCAGCCATTAAAGGGCTGGATATTCTTCTGTTAAAAGCCATAAAGGATCATCTTGGGGCTTGCTGTCAAGCTTTCTTCATGGGGGCAAAACAAGAGACTGCAGAAAACCCCATGGGCATCTCTTTGTATCCATAATTTTTTTTCCCTAGGGCTCTGTTAATCTGTTGCAGAAGCAGCAAGATCACTTGCAAAGTACAGGAATATTCAGTGCTTTTTCCTTGCACATCACCAGTTTTTACTCTGTCTTGAAGTGTGGGGAAGAGAAGAGCACAAGGAAGCCAAAAAACCACTAAATTAGCAGTGACTGGCTGTCAGGAGAAAGTGTCCCTCGCTGGTAAATGAGTACAGCTTTCTCCAGTCAGGTGTCCTGTGACTTCGCCAAGGCATTACTTCCAGACATCAGGCTGCTCTCTCAAGATGCTGAAACATGGGCAAGACGAACAGCTGACCTGCTCCAATACGGCAATCCCAACGGCTGCCAGGCAATGCTGGTTTCGCTCCAGTTCCTACAGGACACACAAATGCAGGGCAGCCAGCTTCCTCTGGGCCAGCCCAGGGCTGAAGGCAAGTGCTGAAGGGATGGCACAAGGCACATCATCTTTTTCTCAGATGGCTGTGATGTGCTGCATGCCACAGTAAATTCCCAGACAAAAAGCTGCAACTCCTGACATTCAACAAACTGCTCCACTCTGAGATGTAGTGTGCCATGTCAACATAGCAGGACACATGGTTTTAGGAAGCAAAGCATATTTTCCTCACTTGACATTTGCATACATCAGTATCTGTCAGGCTCAGCATGTGGCTGTGCAGCTCTTCACCCACGGGCACACCAAGCTCCAGGCAGGGCTGCACTGCCTCCGTTCCTGCACGGGGCTGGTATGCACAGCCCTCCCCAGCAAGCTGGCCCTGCAGTACCCTCTGCTGTTCCACTGCTGACAAGGTCCAGGAGGCAATTTTCACTGCTCAGTTGGTTGTGCTAGGGAGTGGGAACACGAACCCATTTCCTAACCCCTCCTGGAAGAGAGGAAGCAAAGAAGCAAGGTGTGTCCTTTTAAAAAAATCTCTTCTCTGGCAACCACCTTCATTCTCACATGCCAGGGATTCCTCTGCCAGGGAGTGGAGAACACTCACGCATCCCTGGGTGAGCCAAGGCACTAAATACCATCAGTCATGGCTCCCTTCTCGTATCCTCTGATCAGCCCTGCAGTGAAAGACATGTCTGGTGGCAGCTGGTTGGAGACAATGGACAGCAAGGGAGGATGTTATTACCCATCCTCCCCATCCAAAACGTTTACATGTGGTGGAAATGAGAAAGGAGGTATCAGTCAGGGAGACATCTCAGTTTGTCATAGAAGAGCCCAGCTGCTCCAACACAAAGCAGCCATCAGTGACCAGAAAGACAGAAAACAGCACAAAGAGGTATTTCCCTTCAGACAATTTTTTGACTGAGGAAGGGGAAAAAAAAAGTCAACTTGATCTCTGGGAGAGTGATCAAGTTGCTGTCAGGTTAAAAACAGCAGCAAGAAAAACTTTAATGTTCAAGTAGAAGAAAAAGCCTGATGTAGTATGGATGGTCAGCTCCATTAAGACAAAGCTCTTTAGGTAACACACAGTTATAAACTGCTTCAGCAACACTCAGTCCTGGAAAGACAAGCTGAAAGCTTCTTTTTGTAAGGGATCCCTTTGATATTTCCTTGCTTGAAGTTCTGCCTCTACATGCAGGGGAAAGGCTTTCAGAAAAGGAGGAAAGCTAGAAGTGTTATGCACATGAGTTATCCCCCCAGGCACCTGTTACCATTTTAGTGACCAGTTGATTTATACCATCCTGAAATAATATACTTATTTTTCAAGCCAGAGAGAAAGATATGCACTGATAAGAGCTGGCAGTTCACCAGCCCAAACGTTCTCTTCTGGAGAGCACTGGCAGGAGGCCACACAACAGGCTGCTGGATACAGGTTACCCCATGTTGTTAGGGCATAGGACTCAAGACTTCTTAGAACTCTCCCATGGTTACAGGGAAAAAGCAGCTACGGAGAACAAGTCAGAGCAGAAGCTTCTGGTTTTACCAATACCAAAATGCTCATCTCCTCTGCCTAAAGTTATCCCTTAACACCCATGCAGTAACATATCTGCAGATCACTCAGACACTTCAACACAAAGCAACAATTCAAATTAGAGTCGCTTTCACATAGATTAAAACACAGTATGACTTCCATCCTCCACTCCACACTGAGGGCCCAACTCTCTCTCTGCTCCAGCTAGAGACAGGATCACTAGGTCCACATTTCTGGAGTACTAGTTCTACCTGCCAAGTGGAGGAACCACAGCAGACATCAGAGCCACAGCATCTCCTAACACTCTAAAAATATCTCAGGTTGCTTTTGTCCTGCAAACATCCACAGAAGGAGAAACTATAAAACTTAGTATTTGTCAACAACTAAAACAAGCTCGAGGACAGCAGGACTGCGCTTTGCTTAAGGGTAGGAAAAGATTATCCTATATTGCAGGAAAATCTGAGAGAAGCAGGATGTACCAGGAGGTAGCTAGGGCTCAGCATCTCTCTCACATGAAGGATGCCACGGTGTTTTCAGGGACTGCAAGCTACAAGGACATCAGCAAGAAGCTCTGGCAGTCACAGCACAAGGTGGTTTGAACATAAGCAGGTCCGTATCGGCTTCCCTTCAAGTTCCAAGGACGGAATACAACATTCCTCCGTGACCTTCATCAAGAGCTGCTGCCCACAGCACTAATGCAGGACAGCAATACCTCACACTCTGTGTTTCCTTTGCAGCCTCGAGGCGACTGACCACAGGGTGCCACTGACTTGCTGCCAGCCCAAATAGCAGGATCAAGCCATACAGCACAGTCACTCTCCAAGCAAGGTCAGGCTCAGGGAGAGCAAGGCTCTGTCCTGAGCACCTTCCCTCCATTTCTGCAGGGAGGCAAGAAGAATGGTAAGGTAACCACCCAACAGCATGCTACCATAGGTTCCATTTGCCTCCCAGAGCTGCCATCCAGGCACCAGTAACAGCTCTCATCAAGGCAGAAAGAAAACTGGATTGAGGAAAAAATATAGCTAAAGGGTGAATCTACACAAAACTAAGGTTTAGGTTGGCCAGGGAAGGGTGACAGCACAGGCATTGCTTTCCCCTTCTCAAGGAAGACAGGCACATGATACACATGTCAACCACAAGTCTCTAGATTGTGTGCAAGACCTTGCTAAGCCTCAACAGACCTGCAACATCTACAGTCAAAATCCAATCAAACCAGGTGTCTCTTTTGTGCGTTCTTCTTGGAAACCCAAGTGCTCCACACCAGTAGCTACTGTCTGCTGCACACAGAAGCTAAGATGGATGCAACACAAAGCCTCCAGCTTTTTTTTTTTTTCACCTCTGCTAGCACAGTACCTTCAGACTCCACACTTTGCATGGGCTTTCATTGTTTCACTGTTCTCTCAAGTGTCTTGTCCTGCTATACAGTGGACTAAGGCTTGGTTATTTTAGACGCCACACCTCCAGTCGCAGAAAGACAGCTGCACACTGTGGGACAAAACAGCTCTTAACCCTCCATACAGAACACATGGGACCTGGAGGTAAAGTGGTCATTGTTGACAGGATTTTGTCTCAAGACTGATCTTCCAGAAGTCAACAGAACAGACCAGCATCTGAACACCTTCAGAGTCCATTATAAAACCCTCCACTCCAAAAGACTGTTCTTACTTGTAGCTACCATAGTACTAATAGCAGCATAATTACATAATTCTCCAACCCCTGGGTTGAGAGAAGATCTCAGAGAAGACTAGAAAACTCCAGTGAAATACAGTAATGGCCTACAAGACACCAATTTAATTTTATCCAAGAAGTACTTGGTCATCACAAGGGTGCAGTACTGCATGCTAAAGGAAACTAAGCTGGATTTCCAGCTCCACTGGAATCTATCAAATATTCTTCTCAGTATCCTTCAGATATGCTGGGCTCCCTTGTAGCTAATCTCCTCTCCCCAGCTAAATCCAGTCTCACCATAGGAATTCCACAGCTTCAGAGATGCTTCTGCACACTAATCCTTCAGAGGCTCTCAGAAGCTGCACCTTTAATTTCTTAGCGTCACTAGTCTAAGCGCTCTTCCCACTAAAGGAGAAGCAACACCTCTCTCCCTCAATTATGCCTGATATCCTGGAAGGACTCTTCCTCAACCCTGCTTATTGCCTCCTCAAAACATCTGGTTCCACGAAGTCTGCCATGATGGCCCTGGAGATTGCATCACCACTTGGCTCCAAGGCTGGGCCTCTCGAACATCAGAGGGCAAGCTCAGGCATTGCTCACTGCATTCACCCAGGATGCAAGGCCCTTCTCCCAGACAGACACTGCTCCAGCAGCACAGCAATCAGTCACTGCAAAACAGAGTTGCTTAGGTCTTCTGCTTAGTGATTTTGGTGTCTTCCAGGGAAAGAATACTCCATCATGAAGAACAAGAAAGGAAAAAGGGACAACACTACACAAAAAAGCAGCTTATGTCCTCAGACAGACCATGGGGTAATCAAAGAAGTATGCAAGGTCTCCCTGCCGGTTCTGGTGCCTTGCAGAGAGAGACAGGTCACAACTATGTTGTAACAGGACAAAACCAAGTCATGCTTTCAGAGACTTCAAGTGAGGCATGCAACAACACAGGCTGTTGTGTCAGAGGTTCTCCCCCCTCACTCACCACCATCACAGCTTACCCATCCCTCAGTTGTCAGTTGTATGAATTCAAGTTGTCAATCACACAAAAGTCTGCTTTTACAGCCATAACAGCAGCAAATCTAACCGGGTTAAAAATAAACTTGAAGAAAACGCCTAGGCATGGGAACAAGCACTGACCAGCCGAAACTTTCTAAATTATTTCACCAGTTCACTTCTGATCAAAACATGTAGATGTAAATGCATCCTCAGACGCTCAAAATTACAGAACTGTAGGCACTGTTCATCTAACCAAATCTCCAACAAGGCCCCCATTCAACCACCATGAGCTCACTAGTTCTTCCCAGCAGCATCAGAGAAGGAGCACATCTCAAGGAGGGAACTGGAAGAACCAGCAGCAGCAGGTAACTGCTTTCAAATGTAGATCCTGGCAGGCACTCCATGCAGGCCAAGCAAGTGGAATACAAGCCACAAATCCTGAGAACAGCTCCAAGATGAACAGCCCATATTATCCTCAGGCCTGTAGGTCCATGGGTGAAGAGCGTGTGGCAGACACACTGGATCAGGCACACAAACCCTGTGCAAAGGGAAGCAGGAGAGTCCCTTGGGACTGTGTGATGGCCCAAGCAACACAGAGATGCAGGTTGAACAGCCCAAAGGAAAGTGAAGTGGGTGCCCTGTGGGCCCAGAGTGAGGCACTTAAAAAAAGAGGAGGCAAGAAACACTTGATGCCATGGTGATGGGTGAAGTGCACAGACCCACGCAGGCAGGAGAAACCACGTTAACTCCAGCTATTTCTAAAGCGGGTGGCAGTTGTTTGTGCATCCCCAGGATAAAAGCTCTCCAAGATGGATTGAGGAGGGGCATAATAAAACCCCAGGAAGACAATAAATAAAAGAGAGGCCATGGAATAGCAGCAAGATCCTAGCGGCCAGGAGAAGAGCTGGCCCTCCATCCCCACCCTCTTTCCTCCCCCATCCATCACCAACTACTTGGGGTTTGGCAGTGTGCTCACTTTCCCACAGTAGCCAATCTATTACTGTTTGGAAGAGCCTCTTCCTTCCCCTCCTCCCCTCCTTTTCAGGCCACAGGGGTCCTGCTTGGCAGCCCCCGGATCCCCCTCTACTCTGAATGTCTGGTGACCAGCCAATCCCATGCAAAGAGCATTAACCCCTCTTCACCAGGAACAGCCGGAGAAACCTGACTCCACGCTGAAAGGTTTCTCTAGGGTGTCTCCCCTCCTTATCTCCTCCCCTTTCCCAACCCCTGCTGATCATTTTCTCGCCATTTTCCCCCCCCTTTCCTTTCATTTCTCAAAAACTAACTCCAGCCCAGGGAGTGTCACATCTTCCCGAGAATGTTACACAAGCCCATGGGAATTTTTCTTGGACCACGAACAGACCCTTATTTATTTGTCTCTTCTGCCTTTGTTCTTCATTTCCTCTTTCCAGACTTAGGCAAGACCTTGACACAGGGCTGTCTGGATCCCCCACTGCCACTTCACTTTGTTATTATTTTCAGAAAAAAAGTGCTGATAGGCAGAGAGCTCTTCAATGCCTTGCCCCAAGGCAGGAGTAAGTCAGCCCAGACTCCCACCTCTGGGGTAGACAAAGGGCATGAGCTCAGGGGCTCTGGCTTGCAGACACAACCCTCTGCTTATGTTATCCTTCTGACTGCAGCACCGCAGCCCCTTGGACTAAATCCGCACAAATCAATTCTGCAGTCACGGCTCTATGCCGATAACAGGCATATGGTACCACAAAAAGGGGCAGTTTCCCAGAATGAAATCAAAAGCCTCCTAACGCACTTAACTCAGGGTCACATAAATCTCTCTTCTGCCTCCTACAGACAACTGGATCTTGTTTACAGGCATTGCAGCAGGCCTGGATCTCAACAATATGTTTACTACTTCTGCACAAACATTCCCTTTCACTAAGCAAAGCAGTACCCTGATCTCCAGATTAATCCTAGCAGAAAGAACTGGGAGCAGGTCTATGGGGAAAGAGGGAGAAAATGTGTCTTCATCAGCAAAATCAAATGCCATCCCAGACTTCACACGGATTTGGGGATCACTTGTCTTCACACTCTTCCTTTAGGTTGCCTTATTTCTTGAGAACAATGAGGAGGAATTTTACATTTAGTCAGTTACTGATGCCCCTTACAAGAGGTGAAACTATTTGATGAAAGAATGGGGTTTTTTTCAGGCTGAACAGCCCAAGAACCAGGGCAGGGCAAGGTGGGACAGCACAGCTTGTCCAGGGAACATACAGTGATTGCCTGTCCAACTCTGCCCCAAACGCAAAAGCCACAAGTAGACACTGCAAATAAAAACAGGGAAGCTGAGCATTTCTGCTCAACTGTAAAACAGAGCAGTTTACCACCACAATCACTTGATTACAGGCCAAGTTTCTTTCCTTCTCCACCCTCAGCCTTTTTCCTCCCCTTTCAGGTCTTCAGTAACACAAATACTTATACTGAACTGTGTTTCTGAGAAGTCAGCTGCCACAAAGAGGTCAAAAAGAAAGGAAAGAAGAAAGACAGAACTAATACGCAAGCACATTATGAAAACCGATACAGAACAAGAAGGACGTGTAGTGCCGAGGGGAGCTGTGGCCATGTCGAAGGCAACAGGACAAGCAGGGCAGAAGCAGGACAGCCCACCTGTGTGGTACAGCAACCTGCCACAGCGAGGCAGAGGGAAAAAGGGCATTAAGCTCATCTGTAGCAGGGCTACCCAGCTTATCTTCACAATGTTCCACTGCTGCAAGGGCCTCTAACAAATTACCCCAGTCTCCCTCTGCCCTCAGTTGGCTTCTCTTCAGGGTTTAATCACTGAGAAGTGATGGGAATTTCAGTTGCACAGTATGCTACTCAACCACCTGATCTATCCAGTGCTCAGGTCCTGGTGATCTTGTGTAAAGTCCAATGGACCATGTCATGACAAATCTAAAAAACACTCTGGCAATACAAGACGGGCCTTCGAAAGAAAAATGCTTTCAAGCATCTAAATATTTTAGAGAACAGTCCAGAAGATCCCTGCCCCTGATCCACAACACAGCACTGTAATTGAGTCAGGGACCAAATCCAAGCACCAGATTCATTGTCTCCAGCTTGACACAGTCTCTTTAGTGCAAAGACAAGGCTCTGAACTCAGGAACCTCTCACACAATCCCAAGCCATGGAGATGCTCAGCAGGATCACACACCTGAGTGATGCAGAAACCAGAACTGCATTTTCAGGGCAGTTCAGCTGCACAGAGCCATATGCGAACAAACACGGGCAGAAAGGAAGCCCACAGCACTTCCTCATCACTAAGTGATAGACTCCGGGTGCCTGACAAACTCCCCTTCCCTCCCCCCCAGTGCTCATGGGAAGCGAGAAGACTCTGTTCCAGAGCACAACTGCACTATAAATAATTCAAGAGACTGCTAAATTATGCAAAAGCAATCCCATCGTCCCCCCGGCCAAGCTGAATGCAGGTGTGGTCAACCCTTCCTCCAGAAGTTGCTGCTAGATAGGGATTCTGCGGCCACAGAGGCTTTGTGCCAATAGCACATATCTGAGAGCACACTGGCCACTTGCTCACAGCCAGGCCTGCACCAAGCAACGGCACGACAGGAGGTATTTGGGGACACAGGGCTGACGGGGAAACAGCAGCTCCTTTAACCCACCTCTTCTCCAGAGACCTCACATGGCCCCAGGAGCAAATGGAGAAAATCATGTCCCCTTCGAGCAAGGCTGCTCCGTAGGTCTTGCCTCCATGGACCGGATTAGCTGGCAAAAGCTGCAGCTGGAAAGCATTGGCACAGCGAGGCAGGGAAGAAAGGACTGCTGGGGCAGGTGAGAAGGAGAAAGGGAAACAAAAAAAACTCTGGAGTGGTAAAGGAGGAACAGTTTTGCTAGCACAAATAACATACAGGGAAGGCTAAGCTGAAAGCAGAGAGAAACATGGTTTGTTCTGCTGCCCCAGTCTCCTGCCTTCGCGAGATCCTGCTTCCCTGAATATCAGGGCTTCCAAAGTTTCCCTTGGAAATGGGGTCATTAAGCAAGAGAGTGTAGCTCATGCTGATCACTCCAGGGCACTGCTCTCCTCATTTACTCTGCCCTTTGCCCTGCCTCAGAACCAGCCCGCACGCTACAAGCTCCATAAAAACACGACTTCCTCACACACAGTGAGCACCATGCACTCTCAGCCCCTACACAGGCAAATCCTTCTTCCAAAACCCTACCCTTCCTACCTGCTGCAGCTTCCAAGATCTGCCTATGCCCAATATGCTTAGCCTGCACAGGCCTCCACTCTCCTCCTTTTCTCTGCTGCCCAGCTAGAGGTATTTGTGTTAGAGAAAGGAGGAACTGAAAGCACTACCACAGCCCTCTCTTCAGCCTCAGCACAACCAGCTTAAAATCTCCAGGCTCTAGCTTACCTTCCCCTTCCTTCTTAAAGGGCTCAGCATCTAGGAGAGAGACTCCCTTTCAGGACTCTTTGCCATGCTGTCTCCCCAGCTTTCTGTTCAGCTCCAGTGTCTGCAATCCAAAACAGGGGATCCCACGGCAGATAAAGCCAGCGTAGCAGATACCTGCGCTTAGATCACAGGTTTCACAGCTGCGAAGCCGCTATGCAGCAGGTCTGATTTGCATTTGCAGTCTTTCAGGTGTGCTCCAAATCTGCTTGCCGCAGCTTTGCCATCATGCAAGAGACATGCAGCAATATCCCAAGATAAAAATTACCCCCAAGCCTCAAAGAGAGCACGGAGTTTGATTCTGCCTGCTAACCCTAGCCCAACCAGTATGGAGTCACACACTGAAGGGAAAACAACATTCTGAGGGAAAGGCAGCTGGGATTATAGATTAGGCAGCAGATCAAGAAGGAGGTGATATCTATGGTGAAAAGGGCTGCAGAACCCAAGCAGTGACTAGAAAGTTATTGATAACCCCTGGCTCAGCACCCACACCCAGCTGTTCTCCAGGATTTCCGAGACAGCCAGCAGCAAGTACAGGAAACGTGGCACTTTGGTTGCTGCTCTCCTGACAAGCCCCTGCATTTGCCACCGGGCACGGCACAGCCTTGCTCCATGCCTCAGTTTCCCTCTGTGGGAAATGTGAGAGACTTTTCTACTCTGGGTAAGGGCTTACCTAATTAAAAGAAGCTTAATAGGTTGCTTCAAGGTCCTTGGAGAGAAATTCTGTCAAAATGCAACACACAGATGATGCTCAGAAAGAGGAGAAGCCTTCTCTGCTTTTCTCCCTTCCAGCTAGCCACATCTACCCCTCCTCACCTCTCCTCCTGCTTACAATTTGTGCATTACAGGCTGAAAAAGACTGCTGGCAAAGCTCAGTGTGGTCATACCCCACAGCCATGGCTGATGTTTTGGAAAAAGCCTATTTAGACACAGACCTCGGCACTCCCCTAGGTGGGGAAACAAGGAACCTTAGCTGAGGTCAACAAGCTGCCTATTCAGCTAGGGGGGTTATCTCAGTACAAAAGGCCAAGGCCCCAACAGCGAGCAGCTCACATAACTTTTGCTGTCCTAAAGCAGGGAATAATCACTTCCAAAATCACAACTCTAGAACAAGCCCTTGCTGTTTGTAAGGCAGCCAGCTCTCTTCATGCTGCTTCTTCCCTTAGCCTGCCTGATGAAAGCTCCAAGTGCAGTGCTACACTCCCTTTCACCTATCGGCTCTACTGGGCAAGCTTCTGAGCACAAAAATACACCCACCCTGCTACAGGTGTTCAGAGGTCTGAAGAGCAGGACGTACCTGTTGTGCTTCAGGAAGAGCTTTCGGAAGTAAAGGGTCTGCATGCCAAGAAGCACAAAGAAGTCAGAAAAAGAAGGTAAAGAAATCATGTTTCTGCCTTCCTGAGATATGCAGCCAGAGTTTATTCCACAGGGATGCAGGCATAGAGCGCTTTTGTAAATCCTACACCACTGCTCCAGCACACAGCATTTCCCTTCACCTTCCCCTGGAGAAGGGGGAACTCACCAGCTCTCTGACAGCAACTCTGCCCTGGCCCCTGGGACAAGCAGCTGGTCCTGGCACTCCATACAGCACTGCTGCTGGGGCACGGCCCAGACCTTGCAAGATGCTCACCTAATGATATCAAAGCACCCCAACCCTGACCCAGAGCTGCCCACAATGCCAGGCTTGGCCCCTCCATGGAGCTCTGTCATGGCTCCTCCAGGCCAGCCTGCACAGCTCACCCGACAGCATGGTCCACATGTGCACTGCAGATACATCACCACCATTCCAAAAGCATGCAGGATGGGGAACAGCAGGCATTCCTAAGACACGCCCCACAACCCCTTAGATTACACTGCCCCAGGTGCCTACTTTCCCAAATTTCACATACCACTGTAATGTTTCATTTTAGCGTCCTGATGGCATTTTGTGCTAGTAAAGTGCAGCCTGACCTTTTGTGTAGAACTGACAGGTGACAGCGGCAGAGAACACACAGGCACAACTACTCACACTTTTCTGCTTCTGCAGTCAGGGCTGATAACATGAACCAGCCCTTTGAGGCACCTTCCACTGACCTAAAGTCATGAAGACATCTCTTGTGCCAGTCAGTACACCCTCTGCCTTCCTCTCTGCCAGAGTTACTGACAGCCGTACCAGTCTTCGTTAGCACCACCTCCTCCAGCTACATCCCACTGATTGGGTCACAGATTCCAACAATGTACAAAGGGCTCATTTTAGAGCAACTAACCCCACCTAAAACCTAATCAGCCTCTAGGAATGAATGCTGGCCCAGCTTGCCTCATCTATCCCATCACCTAAGTCCCCCCCACTTCCTTTCTCCACTTTTATGATCCAACACAGAGGCTGGGAGGTGTAGGGGTGTCAATTTGTGATAGCAGGTCCACCTTAAAGATGCTGTTCTCAATAGAGGAGGAAGCTTATACACAGCAAGCTGAAAACTCAGGTATAAACCCTGCCACAAGGCAGAGTTTATCTCTGCTTGCTGACAGGTCAAAGCAAGGGAGGGACAGAGAGAAACTTGTCTATCCTAAGGTGCCCTTCACATACTGAACGTGCACAACAGCTTCATGCACTGCCCTGAACAACTGCCATACCCATGGCTGCTTACATGCTCCACATTTATTGCAGGCATAAACTCTACAAAAGCGCCTGAGTTCCATGGTAAGTGCATCCAGCAGGACCCGTGCGCATTGCTACACACACCCAGCAAACAGCCACCCACATTTGTCACACAAGCATCCCTTGAAGACATGCAGTAAGCATGTAAGACCAATCTGGCAGGCCCCAGTGTCACACTGCACTTAGCCAATTGTGCATGGGAGGAGGAGGAGAAAGGTAAACATAAGGCACATGGGAAGCCCACAAACCTCACAGGTACACTCCTCAGGCAAACACACCAAGTGTGTCTGTGCCTGCCATGTGCCTGGCCGAGGTTCAGCGGGTTCTGTGCTCACCATGCAGCCCCATCAAGCCTCCAGACCAGCTATCCCTGTCTCATGTTGGGCACAAGCACTCCAGGTAAGTTCATAGCTGTGAGCATCCACTGAAGCTACCATTCCTGCAAGTACACTCACTGTTTTTCATCCGCTCCTCTTGACCTCCTTGCTAAGGCAACCCCTGTGTGCCACACAGGGAACTATTTTTCCAATTCTTATCAGCATTTGTAGGGAGAGAGGGAAGCAGGCAGGCAGCTGAGCCCCGAAACCCACTTTGGAAACAGCCCTCCCCACTCTGGGCACCTCCAATGGAGGTAAGCCTCAGCAGCACCTAGGACCAAAGGTATATTAGCCAAAAGGCAGCAGCTGGGCCACCAAATCAGGAACTGAGCAAGAAAACACACCTGCAGCTAGCAAGAATTCTTCCCCTCTCCTAAGGATATAATTGCCATATTACTAAACTACCTGCATTACTAAACAAGCTATGCAGGTATAACTGAGTCCTCGCAGGGAGGAATGCTATGCCTTACAGAGGATTTCTTACCACTACTGCAAAATCACCTGAGGGTGTAGAGGAGCTATAAATCTTTGAGGGACTTTCCTGACATGCAATAGAAGAGCCACAGCTTCACTCCTCTTCTGCAGTTTGCAACAGCTTTCATTCAATGCTTGTTTCGTAGTACTACAGGGGGGCCAGAGACTCTCCAGGAATAGCTCAAAGGATTACTCTTCTCCCACTCCAGCTTGGAGTGCATGTTCCCAGCACTAATACTGGGGCTGAAACAAGCACAGGTGCCACTGCTGTGTTTAGGAGGGCTTTAGAAACTGGAGGTTTGCTGGAGTGCAGGGACACCCATAGTCCTCCCTCCCCTCAGGGATGCCTCTCCATTGTCTGAGGGTCAAGCAATGAATGGTAGGTCTTGCTTGATTTCTGCTCTTCTCTGAAAAGCTGGCAGCAACCAAGCTGCAGCAAGAGGATCTTGAAAGTGCTTCCTAAATCACAGGCACCAGCTGGACTCAAACACCACTGCTGCAGGTGGGACCCACAGAGCACAAGAGACACCCTTTGGGGAGGGAACCTGAAAAGTTCCTGCTGACTCACACCCTGCTAAGGTGAGGGATACAAGGGGCAAGAGTAGGCAGAAATTTGAAATTCAGTTTGCACAGGCTTGGGGGTTCCTGGTGACTCAAGTCGTATTTGTTACCAGAGGTGCCACCGAGTGTTTTCACAGGCTTAAACTTCCCACTCAAGAAGAGACATTTGGAATTAAAAGGAGGGTCGTTCTATGGGAGGAGAGGTGCTCAGCACCCACACTAAGTGCTGGAGACAGGGCAGGCACGCTCCTGACCCAAGCTCTGCCCTAGGGTGCAAAGGAGAAGTGCAAGACACCAGCTTCATTTCTGGGAAAAAGGCAGGATTCCCGTGCGACTCAGGTGCGGCTCGAAGAAACACAGCCTGTGGAAATCCCCGAAGGAAAAGCAGGAGCTGAGGTACTGAGAAAAGCCTCTCTCCATCCTGTGCCAGGCTCCCTCCCTCACTGAGCTGTCTGAGGAACTCTAGAGCTGCAGCAGATGCCGTGTTCCCCATCAACCTTGTCATGCTCACCCAGGAGCAAAACTCTCACAAGGACTGAGCTACACCAGCCTGTGTCACTCCGGTAGGACATACAGCTATTCCAGCCCACAAACAACCTGACAGCCCTGCACGAGCGGGGAGAACTTGGGTGCCAGCCCTGAACGGGGGGACTGCAGTCATCTGACATGGAGACAGAGCAGGGGAGAGGGGACGTTTGGCTATACACATATATTTGTATGGATGTTTTCCCTCCCACGCACGCACTCCTGTTACTCCTTCTCGCTTGCTGCAGGCTTGGCACGCATCCCCAGCCCGTGCCCTCCTCGCAAGCAGAGCCCGGGCAGCAGATGGGCCTTCGCTGCAGTGCCCCGGCCAGAGGGAGGGTGCCTCCATCCCCTGCGAGCCCTCCGCTGCGGGCAGGGGGCTGGCAGCATCACCTCCCTCCTCCCCACAGCCGAGGCTCCCTAGCAGGGGATGCCGGGATTATGGGGGGGCGTGGGGAGGAGGAGGGGGGAGAGAATTAAAAAAATAGCACTAATATAAATAAATAAGGAGCACGAAGGTGGGGGCTCGGCGGGGGAAGCCTCTCCAGCAGCGCTCGCAGGGGATGACGCCGCACCCCCGGGCCGAGGCACAACTTGCAGGTGGCGACAGCGGCGGGAGGGGG
>VYZT01015816.1:879425-890260 GCA_013400735.1 Pomatostomus ruficeps | reverse complement strand
AAGGAGCCCCGCGGGCGGGGGGCCGGCGGGGCGCGCAGGGGCGAGGGTGGCTATCGAGCGGGCTGCGGTGGCGAGTGCCGGACCAGGTGGTGCCCCCCGAGGATGCTGCGGCCCCGCGGCAGAGCCGCCCCCTCAGCATCTCTCCCCGCGCCCCGGGGGGCGAGCGAGGGCAGGAGCGCTCGTTGTTTGGCGGGAGGGAGGGAGGCGAGGTGGGGATGCGTGAGCTGCCTTGCCCGGCGACATCAGGAAGTTTTGCTGCGGTGCCAGAAATAGAACCTGCGTCTGCTGACTCTCGGTCGTGCACCCTAGCCGCAAAAGCTGCCTCTTCTCAAATCAACTTTTCCCTGCCTTCTTCCACATTGGGCCCATCTTTGGAAAGGAAAACAAAGCCAAGCCAAACCATAACACCACCACCCCCTCTCCCCTGGCTGAACGGCACCGCTACAAACATGCCGAAACACAACCGTGGGACCTCACCCCTTGCGGCCAAGAGCAAGCAAAAGGTCAAAAGGAAGCAGAACCCGAGTACACCCTTCCTCGACGTTTCATGGGAATTTGGAAAAACAGCACATTAAAAACAAAGCATCGGTACCAACGCCTCTCCAACTTGCCATTTCGTACGGGCAGCTCACTGGGGAGAAGGTGGGAAGTGGCTCTGGCAAATTGTCACTGCCTCTTCTGAGCACTTGCGCCAACCCAATGGGGATACAAGTCCGCCCTGTGCTCTGATCTCCTGCCTGGCCAGCACCAGAGAGGGTTTCCACGGGAAAGGGTTGCCCTAATTTTGAGTTTCAAGGCCAAGATGGAGAACATGTCAGAGCTCAGGCGAAGGGACAGCATACTTGAAGGGGAATTTTCCCCAATGCAAAGTCAGCTAGAGGGATGAGTAAAGACAGCCAGAGGTCAGCTGGATTCAGAAGTGCCTCTAGAGTATTGTAGAAGCACTGAGGGAAAGGAATGAGGACAGAGGAGGAAGACAACGATACAGCAAGGGAAGTTCTCACGACATCAAGGAGGTCATTTTGTGGCAGACACAACACCGTACCAACACAAGTCTTTGAGGACACTGAAAGGCTCCATCTCTATATTGGTGGGAACACAGTGGGAAGACAACAATATCCCCATCTCTGTGGGTTCAGGGTGAAGTCGGTCTCTGACAAGACTATGCTCTTCAAGACAGTCATGAGTCCCTAGCAGAGAACTGATCTTGAAGGGAGTCCTCAGCTCCTACATCCCTAGGGAGAATTTCACAGCCATGATTCAACTTGCATTGAATCCATGAGTGCTTTTTTTCTTTTTTTTTTGAGATGGCTGGCAAGTGATGGCATTAGCCTTGCATGTGTGGGTGATTTCAGCTCTGGGAGTATAAATCCTATTAGGGATGGGCAGCCATCACCAATTCATTTTCCCCAGCCAGCAAACACCCATCACAGAAGGGATGGTTGGCACTAACGGGAAGAAAACATCACTATTTCAGACCTCCTTTGCTCATAAAACATTATCCCTTTGCTTCAAATATTACCCCTGGGGTGATGTGAAGACAGTTAACACTTTTCCATGTTAATGTGATAAAACCGAAGGCTTGCAGGCTCACCCAGAGGTTGCAAATGTTCAAGAGCACCAAACCACAAACCTTGAGGTAGAATAACATCCTATGCGCAGAGAGGCATAGGCATCTGCAACACCACAGCTCCTCGGTCTTGTGACAGTGTTTGCCACGCTCAGTACTCCTAACCAGGGAGACAGGCTCCTGCAGCCTCCCTGAGGTGTCTGCCCCTCTGCTACACTATGCAACAATGTGAAGGGGAATGTGGGATTTTAGCTTCACCTCTGAATCTTTGTGCAAGGAAAGACATGATTTTGCTCTTCTTCCCTGGGCTAACCCCAGAGCAGAATGATGTAGAAGGCTGTTGTTTCAGCATGTGCTAGTACACTGCCAGATTTAACAACATGCTGGTATCTCCTTCACACCAGTGCAACTGCATCTGTACCTCCTCTCAAGCGAGACCTGGTTTCCAAAGCCACATGGTTCTGGGTTTGTGGGTCCAGACACATAAGTTGGGGGTTTTATATACTTCTACTAATGGTATTATGTGCTTAGATGGCACCAGAGTGAGGCTGTAGTCTTAGATGTAGTATCCAAGCACCTCACGATTTCTAATTTACTCAGTCATCATCCCCTCTCCTAAAGGTAAAACCCCCAAACCTCTGACACTGTTTTACATAAAAGAAACAGAGGATTAGAAAAGTTGTGTGATTTGCTGGAGGTCAAACAGAGAGGTTGTGGTAGGGTAGAAAACTGACTGTGGATTTTGAGTTAGCACCCTAACTATTGCCGTCTGTGGAGCGTTTTCTCTCTGCTTTGTGTACTTCAGTTTGAGGCATACTGGACAAGCTCCCTTGGGATAAGGAGCCATTTTTAGCCTGATTCCTTATAGAAATGAAGCTCTCACAATCGTGTTGTCTATCTGCCTGTCTATCAGCCACCCACTATACGGTTTGAATCCACTGGCCAATTTCAACCCAGCCCAGCAGTAAGGAGGGGATTTTACAGCAAAACAATTCAGATGAGCTCCATGATGAGCCGAAAGAGGGGAGGGAAAAGAGGAAGGAAGAGAATGCTCATGTGTGCCTGTGGGCTGCATGGCATCCAAACACCACTTCTGGCATGGCATGTGATGCTTCCAGCCCCTCTCTGGGGCAAGAGAGAGGGATTGAGCTCAGGTCGGTGTGTGGGGCTGGTGAGGCCAGGAAGTACCTGAGCACACTGCAGGGATGTCCTGGGCGTTCAGCAACCCCAGGCATGAATGTAGCAGAGATGTTCATCCTGCCGCTGGCAGAACAACTTCAGCTCTCCACGCTCCCTCACCCCTGCCGGCTGCTCCTCCGGGGAAAACAGCCGATTAACATATTGCAATGAGTTAACCTTAAATGGTCTAAAAATCCAAACGTCTGCATGCAAATAAATTCTGATGGAAGCAGCAAGATAAAACACCAGTCAGCCACAGCTGTTTACTACCTGAGACAATTTCGTGTTTGCAGCTGAAGCCAAGGTGGTGCTTTCAGTCCTGTGACAATTTGCACCTCCCCACTCCATGCTTTTGCCTTGCCAGGTGCAAGGCTTTGAAGCAAAATATTGTTCTATGTGGTTTTTTTCTCATATTTTGGTGGCCATGATCTGGGGCATGCCCTATTTTCTTCCTCTTGGCCAGTGCCAAAAGTGGGTGGTGTGGGCAAGAGCCTCCAGGCAGGGTGTCAGGCATATGCTGGGCTTTACAAACCCAGCGGAGCTGGTAGCTCCAACCTGCCAGCCAAAGGCAGGGGATGGAAAGGCCCTTCTCCATCACTTCTGGCTGAAGCTGGTTCGCACCCAAAGGGCTGTGCTCAGTTGCTGTTAGGTAACTTCTCTTCACCCTGTGGTTAATACTGATAAGTGATTCTTGGTCTCTCTGTGTGCAAGTCGTTGACATTTGGTTAACTCCTTCACACTGAGTTACATAGCAGAGTTAATGGTGACAGAGCCAAACTTTCACTGTCACCCTTTCTCCAGAAGAGCACCAAAAGGTCCCATCTTTACCCACCCCCTTTGGAATTTGAGTTTTTTTAATGCCCTTTGGAGCTAGACTCTGCAAACAAAGTCCTCGTTTGAGCCAACCAGTCTTGAAATCCGATGCCCTTGTTCACTTTGCGGTGCTGGTGGCAGGGAGGGAAACAACAAAGTGACATTTCTATCCATCACAAGGCAAACAGCATAAGACAATGATATTTATCTCCTCCTTGAGTGCTCTGAGGCCTTTTATCTGAAGAAAATTACAATCACTGGCAGTCACCATTTTCAGCAATCAGGCTATAGTTGAGCAAGTGGGAAGATGAACAAGTGATGGTACAAATACTCAGGGACTAACCCTAATAGCAGGATCCTCCCAGAAAAGATGCCTTGTGTGCAACAGAAACAAACAAATGCTGTAAACTTGCACTGGTGTTAAGTAACACAAAACTTCGCCAGATAAGGACTGTTTGCTCTCATTTAGGGGTTTCTGGCAGCCCTACTCCTTGGATTATTTGCTGAAATGCAAATGGCATTTGGCTATTTTTCAGTTTGCAGTCTTAAAGGCAAAAAGATTTGGTTTCATCCTCATCTCCTACTACAGAACCATTCTGGGCAGCATAAAAAATCCTGTCTTTTTGCAGCTGGGAGGGCAAAGGAGGGCAGTGGGCATGGAGACAAAGGATGTCTGCTGCCATCAGCATCCTGACAGGCCCAGTTCACACCACATCTCCCTGCTAACGCCTCTCCAGCCTGCAAACTCCTTAGCCAGGAGCTATGTTTTTATGTGGAGGAGTTTTAGACCACTTGATGTATCAGAGCTTTCACCACTGCCTCTAAGAACAACGGAAATAGTAGTAATACCAAGTCAGTGGTGGCTTGTCGGAAAGGTGAAGCAAAAATTTGGTTTGCCAGCAACTGAGTATGTTTCAACATAAGTTTGATGAAAGCTCCACCATGCAGCCAGTAAAAAACAGAAGAAGAAGAGGCTGCAGAGGCATCTCTGCAGTGAGGCAGAGGAGGTTTTTAACAGCAATCGCATATAAGCAGCTCAGGGTACTGAGAATCCTGATGTCACTGTATGCTCCTGTTCTGAATCACCTACTCTGACTATGACAGCAAACCCTTCTCGTGGAAGAAATGCTGCCTGGCTGGGTGTTTTCTGGTGTCTTCCCCGCAGGAGCAACAGCAAACAGAAGAGGAGAATATTGTCTGCCTTCCTTTTTCTAGCTCTTTTCACTCCTTGAGCTTGGGTTAGCCTCACCCTGGGGAGTGCAGGGGGTCAGTAACTGCCAGCTCTCCCAGCGATGGACATATGAGCCAACACATAATCACCATTTGGCCTTGGAAACCAGATAAGCCAGAGGAATTTTTTTTTTTCCAGTGTGGAGAACTGGACAAAACAAAGGTGAAGGCGAAGTCAAAAGGAACACATCTCCATGAATGATGCAACAACAGGGGGTGGAAGGATTCTGGGAACATGCTGCAAGCAATGTGTATCCCAAAGGAATGGCTGAGTGGTGCCTTGGGAATACATGAAGCTGTTGCTACGGTCAAGGAGGGGCAGATGAGCTCTTGGAGGGAGGCAGTTTGCTCCTTCCCTCCTTCCCAAAGCTGAGTTTTTGCTCTTCACACTTAAGCGTGTTAATTTGCTTTTGCAAACATAATTGTCACAACATGAGGGGAAAAAAGCCTGGAGAAAAGTGAACTGCACTTCTCTCTCCACACACAGCACCCCCAGCTATCACTTGTCACCTCTCTCCAGTCCCAGGTTTGTAATTTTGCAGACACTTACTCTGTGTTTCTCCCCACTAAAAACCAGGCTCAGGTTAAACTGACCCACCTCCATGCTTCTCTGGGCCTGCTGCCTCCCTATCTCATGTGTTCCTCTTATCCCCCCTTGCTGCAGTTTTTTCCTGCTGGGAGCTCCCAAAGAAGAGCTGAAAAGTACCATGGGGAAAGCAGGGGCAGAGGGGGTTTTCTCATTTGCTACTTGGGTATAGTTTCCAAATCCTCTAAAATGGAGCTGTGCTATCAGAAAGGGAAGCCCTGGTCCCATGGAGATGCTGAGGGGGAAGACAAGACCATCACATGCTCTCTCCAGCCTTGCTGTCCTTAATGGTCACTGCAGGGCCTCTTCCAGACCTGAATTCCAGCACCTACATGTCAGGTTACTCACCGGTCACGGTATCTCTAGGCACATTCCCTCCCAGCATTGTCCCAGGCAGTAGCCACAGCCAAGACAGGGATATGTTGAGAAACACCTTCTTTCAAAGGCCCATCCAGTGCAGCAGCAGCCATGTGCTTGGGCGTACTGAGATGTGTGTCAGAGTCACTTTACCAGCATGGGCAGGAAGGAAAATGGCATGCTTGGGTGTTTTTTATCTGATGGCTGTTATCTAGAGGGGTTTTACTTTGCTGTTTGCATTCACTCCAGATGAATCTTCACCTCCAGATGAAGCTTATGGGGTGCCCCCTGGTGTGTCTGATGCTGCCCATATCCAGCACCCACAGAGGAGGAAATGCCCTGGTGCCACAGCCTCTGTAGTGCCATGTGCCTCTGACCCAGAGCCTGGTGCTGAGCTCAGTGTTTAATGCAGTCAGTACCTTCTGGGGCTGAAGGAGGAAACTTTGGGAAATGCAGGAAGGTGCTGTAAGTCTGGACATGGCCACATCCCAGAGGCCACATCCTCTCCATGATGTGAAGCCCGAGCCATAGCAGAGCTCTCACCTGTACCTGCAGCTCGACTGTTTGGCTGCAAAGCTCAGCTTGCAGCCAGAGGGATGCCAAGAGCTGCTTGGACAGCACAAGAGTGAGGCAGTGGTGAAAAGACGGATGGAAAACAGTGAGAGAAACCACAGGAAGCTCCTTGTGGCTACGGTGAGACAGCAGTTAACTCTTGGGTGCTTGCTGTGGGGACCTAAAGTATTCACCAGCAGCAGCAGAGATTTACCTTGGGGCACCCAGGAAGGGACACTGGGCCTTTGCTGTGGGAGTTGGGCTGTTGGCCAGGACCAGATGGGCTCACCTCTACCTGTGGATTTTCTCTGGCTGCCTGTTGCTTGGGGATGGCCCCAACACCTCTGACTTGTGACTTTTCCTCCCATAAATCAGAGACAGGAGAAACACATTAAACCATAGCCATCCCCATACACTTGCAGAATTACTCCGGGGACAGTGTTTTCTGGAGTTGGCTTTGAAACATTCACCATGGTGTGGTTTCCACCACAGCCTCCCTGAAAGCACATCTTTGCCTTGAAGGTCTCAGGTGAGGCACCAGTCCAGCCATCCTGTCTACTTTCCCTTGCCCTCCCCTCTTAGGCCTTGATGTTGATCTGAGGCTTCCTTGATTTAGTATCTTTTTCAGCACCTTTTCTTGTCTTGTTGAGAACACATCTATCAAAAAGCCACAGGCTGGACTTTAAGCCACCCAGCCATGCAGAGACATGGCAAATGGATTTGGGAAGGGGGTGAGGGTAGGGCCAGAGGAGGAGCAGTCCCTGATAAGCACAACCCCATGCCAGGTGAGGCTGGCTCACACTGCAGAGCTCCCCTGGGAGCACAACAGGTGCTGTTCCCCTCAACTTCCCCCATCCCACCTCCGACACAGGCAAAGGCACAATGGGATTTGCAGCCGCATGAGTTAAACTGCTGCTGACCATTGAATGCGCTTTGACTGGGGCCGGATTGATTTTCCCGGCCCCTGTGCCCCTGTGACTGATATAAGCATGTCTAGCCAGGGAACTGTAAAGAAAACAGGCTTGAAACCAATTTTGTTGCAACCAGTGCCAGCTGCATGCGTTGATAAGGCCTTTGATAACATTGTGGAGAGGAGTTATCGATGTTGGGCAGAACTGTTTCCAAGGTACAGCTCCTTCACCAATGGCAGAGGGGAGATGTACACAGGTACCAGAAGGTGCTTACAGTACCCCCAAAACATCCCTTACAAGTAGTGAGCAGCCAGGACAGCCCCATGAGGGGCAACAATCAGGACACAAGGGAGACCTCAGCCTGCCCCACACAATGCTGGCAGGCTACTTGCCTCACCCCTGCTTGCACCTCGGTCATATTGACTCAGAGCTCCTTCAGCCTTGGCAGAGATGGGGACATGGAGCAGAGGGACATCCTGGAAATACAATAGCTGCCTATCTCTTCAAAGGGGACCCCCACGGAGGGGGTCGTTGTCTATGTCTGGAACTGGCAGCTACAACATGTGGGCCGTTTGCTCTCCCCTTGTTTGCCTGGCCTGTCTACATCTCATTTTATTGCTCTTTCCTGAAGTACTTGTGAGATACAGAGGCTTATCAAAGCATGCCAGAGAGAACCATTTAAACTGTCTTGGGAGGGGTGACAGGCGCAGGCAGGAAAGCCCAACAGAGCCACCATCAGCAGGGCTGCTCTGACCCTGCAGCCTCTTAGTTGGCAGATTTTGGCTGCATTGGCTTAATTGTGGTGCTCTCCCAGGCTGCAATGAGTGAACCACACGTGTGAGGCGTGAACCAGATCGGCTCTCCCAGGCTCATTAATCTGGCTGAACCATTAAACCCTGCTCAGGGTGATGGTTTATCGCAGGGCTAATGTGGCTGTGCTGCCGCAAGCTGTGCACTCTACCTGGCCTAGCACGCTCTCACAGACCCACAGTCTCCGCCTTCACCAGGGCTCTTGGCCCCACAGAGCCCTTAATGGAGATTTGCTCATCTTCCAAGCCAGGACAGAGTCCCAACTGCCCAGAAACACAAAATTCAGAAAGCGCCCTGAAAGCAAAACAAGACCTGGAAAGGAAATGACACTGAAAGATCTGATTGCATCTGAGCTGCCTGCAGGTGAGCGGGGTTAAAAAGTAACTGAACCTGACTTGCTGTCATCACCAGCTTCTTCGCAAGCAGGCTTGGCCTCCACCTGGGCACTTTCAAAATTACTGGGTCAGCCAGTGACCCATTTTGCCAAAGTGACTCAGGTTAACCACAACCATTTCATGGCCAGCCTTCGCGTGCCCAGCTCAAGCTTCCTGTGCCAGTGCAAGCAGAACTTCACGTGGGGTGGTTGGCCAGGATCAGCGCTGTCCCAGCCAGGGGAAAGGGAGGAAGCAGTGGCTTTATGTCAGGGTGCAGCTGCCAGCAGATGTATCCCTGTGGGTCATTTAGGGTTGCAAAGGAGGCCTCAGTAGGTTTGCATGCTCCAAAGTGCGACACAGGGTTTGCTCCGTCTTGCTGCCTGGATGTGGTGTCACAATTAACTGTTGTGCTTGGGGCACCTCCATGGGAGGAACATGAAAAGGGCTTCTGCATGTTATGCATCAGACCAGTTCCTCTGGGAAAAACACCTGGCCAGAAGCTGCCATGCTGCCAGACAGCTCTCTGGTGGGGAGGAGTTGGGAGAGGACAGAAGGTACTTCATCCAAGCTCTTGCCCTCTGGGTGCATCACACACCAGCACTGTCAGGCTGCCACAGGGCCCGGAGTACACTGAGGCATTTTCCAAGCCCGAGGTCTTGTCACCAGAAAGCTCCTGAGTTTGCAGAGGGCTGCATGCTCCCGTTCATGGTGTTCCTACCCTGCCTGGAGGAAGGCTTTGAGATGCGAGGAGAGCGTGGTGCCAGCACCAGAGAGGCATGTACAGGGGGAGCAGAGTCAGTGCCATGACCGGGTGTCAGAGCAGAAGAGGGGGTTGGTGTCGTCTCAGGATGCAGCGCCGTGTAACTTTAGCTCTGGGCCATCCCTATTTGTCTTTGCTTCTTGCATGTTGTGAATAGATATTAGCTCAAGCTCAATGGGCTCCACGCAGGTCTTGGAACCAGATGATTCAAGCTGGGATTTGTTCCATATCTCGGGTTTCACATGTTTTCTTTAGCTGCATTTTAATTGTGGGGGTTTCCTTTTTTGATTCGTGAGATGTTTTAACCAGGTGCCGTTCCTTCACAGCTGTAAATATCCCAAATAAATTTCATTCCTGGAATATGTGAGGGTGAAGAGGAAGTGTCCTACAACATAATCGGTCAGGTTTTTATCACAGCTCTTCATCTGGTAAACCATTGGGAACCTGTCCACAGAAAATATCTGGCGCTAGTCTGGAAAAAAACGTACAGCGTCAGCAGAGCCCTACTAAAGAGAGGAGTGTAACTCAGTTAAACAAAGCCTGGATTGGGTTTAGCTCACCTTTATTTCCAGCTTCAGCCAGTAAACCTCTCCTCTGACTGCAGCTGAGATCAGGTCCTGCTGGTAATGGGAAACAAAAGTCCCCTTTTTTTCCTAGCTGCCCAATTTTTTGAGGGTCATTCCTGACAGGCTGCAGTAAGCCTTGGGTTGTTTTACACATCCTGAGCCACGAGGGGCCAAGAAGAGGCTGGTGGCCAAAAATTAGGTGGTCTGGTCCTACATGGACTTGTCAAACCTCATGCAATGTATTCCCATTTCCTGCTGCTTCCTGCCCCAACAGCCATTTGTCCCCACCAACTGCAGCAGTTCTATTTGGGCCATGGAGCAGGAGAGGGGCTAGAAGGTACCTCCAAAGTGGGGCCTGTATTTGGAGGACTCACCCCTCAAACAACACCTTTTTTATCTGTGGGTTGGTGTTGGGAGCTCTCCTTGCAGGGGGCCTTGCACCTGGGAAATGAGAATGCTCAGAAAAGTTATTGACTTCTTCCCTCGGCTCTTCTCCCACACCAGGGCCAAAACTTCTCTGTCCCTGCTTACCACAGGGTGGAAAAAGCAGTAGTACAAGTGGTGTGCACGCCCTCTAAATAGACCGCAGCGTGTTTGGACCATCAGCCTGAGTTTCTCATTGCTGCATGGGGTCTGCATCCCACCCCAGAGCCTGCTGACGGCTTGTCCAGGCAGGCACAGGTGTTACCAGCACTGTAACACCTCTAAGGACTGGTTTGACAGGCTGCTCCTGCCTTTTGCTAACTCCCACTCCCAAACTGATTTGGGGCAACTTGCCACAGGCTGCCCCATCTCACAGGTGCCCCAGAGCTGGGTTTCCCTGCTGTGCTTACACACTTGGCTGAGGGCCAAACCACTCTGAGAATTATTGCTCTCCTTGCTGCTGGGCTGTTTCAACAGCATCTGATGTGGTATCAGAAGTGTCACAGCCTGGGGGGAGTGAAGGATGGCCCCATCCCCATGGGTCTCCCAAGAACCATCCATGCAAAGGCACCTGACTTGGGAAGCCATGGCTGGAGTGGAGGGCAGTGCATTTCTGGGATCTGGACGATAAGCTGCCCCGTGCTTCACCTACCCTCGCTGCCATGCCCACCTCATGGAAGAAATCCCTCCTGAGGAAAGCGGGG
>VYZT01015816.1:835225-879412 GCA_013400735.1 Pomatostomus ruficeps | reverse complement strand
CTACACCCCCCCCCCCGTGCCTGAGGTGCTTTTGTCAGCCTGTTGGATCCTGGATGATGGATGGCTGCAGGCAGCAAATTTGAGCAGCATCTCCCTGCCAATTTAAATAAATAAATGAGTCTGCATACTTCGCCTTGCAGAATGGCATCTCATTCAGCCATTCAAGCATCAAATACCTCCGGGATTCTTTGGGTCTCAATTTGCAGAACTATTTCCCTTTCAAGTGCTCTTTTATTTTTCTTTTTACTTATTTAAACCTGTTTTTCCTGTAGTGAACAATCCTTGCACGTGAAAGCAGGCAGCTTTTAGATGTTGGTGGAGCTTTCCTCCAGACTGAAGAGGGATCAGCAGACTCTATTTGAAAAGGTCTTCCCCAGCCCTTGCAGCTGGTGGGGATGCAGAGGGATGTTCTGTGGTTTAGTTTTAGTTTGAGTTCCCCAGGGCTGCCAGATTGCTTGCGGGAAGCTCGTCATTCACAGCCAAGGCTGAGTAGATGTGCTGGTGCTGAAGGGAAGCTCTTATCCATCTGGGGCCAAGTAGCAGCTGTGGGAGCTACTGCTGGTGATGGCTGCAGCCCCCTCCTCAGCCCCTTAGATGGGTCCTGGGAGCTGGAGGGTGGGAGGAACATGTATGTGTCCAAAATACCACAGATGCCTTAAGGATAGAACATGCTCAGGCCCGGTGAAGTTTCATTTAGCTTCAGTGGGATGGGGGAAATTGATGAGGTGGGGAGAGGGGTGAGGACGTATGTCTGTTGGCTGCATCCCCTCTGCTGAGCCCCTTTGACTTTTCTGGGAGCTCTGGGCCATGGGGGTTGCAAAGAACCACTTAGATAAGCTACCTGAGGCACCTCAGAGGCTGGAAGAGCGGAACACAAATGGAAAGAAGCTGGTATTATTTTCTTTTTATTTTAAGCCGAACACAAGAATATTAAGCAATCTAATTCATGTGTTTGAACACCTGGGTGTGATACACAGCAGAGCCTCCTCAGAAGCACAGGAGTTTCCCTGTGCGTAATCTAAAACAAACATCTTCTAGCCAATCTCTAATCAAGGCGTGATAGATCAGTGAATTAATATAGGGGCTTGGTTAAATTAGCAAGATTTGTGTTACTGTTGTTGGTTATGGCGGTGTTTTTTGATGACTTCTTTCCATCCACATAGCCCCTTACAATGATCACCCTCTCCTGCCTTCAGGTAACCTGCTCAGTGCAGTGGCTAGGCATGGCACTTCATAGGTATTTGGGAATAAGCTGTGGAGTTTCGGGCAGGGCACGCACTCGGACTCAGGCTCCTGCAAAGCAGCTGAGAGCAGTTCTCCAAGCGTGGTTTCCTTTTGCTGACATTTGCATCCTCGTGCTTTTGCACCACGCTTTTGTGTGCAGCAGTGCTGCTCCTGCAGGGCTGTCGTGGCCTTTTGCACCACTGTAGGAGGAATTGCAGGGGGTTTGTCCTGGTGTCTTTCTGAGGGTGTCTGATCTCCCTCTAGCAACAGTCACTGTGATCATAATGCTGCACATCAGCCAGGCCATAAAGAAATGGCTTGGCCTCATGTTTTAGACACATTGAGTAAACACAGTACAAATCCTGCTGTATCTCTTCAGCTACTCCATCTTCCTGCCAGCTCCTCATGAGCCCTGGCTGCCTTCACTGTGCTGCGGGTAATGGAGAATTGACTCTATCCCTGCTGTGGATCCTCTCTGGGAGCTGTGGGGAGGATACACTCCCCAGGGGGCTGATCTCCCCTGGTCTCTCTCATTTCCAGCCAGCCTGTGTGCTCAGTGTAGCTGGAACAAGGGGGAGCAAGAGCGTCTCTCTGACATGCCTCAGTTAGCCAGTGATGGCGCCTGCTCCCTTGTGGGAATGCCACTGCTGCTGGAGTGATAAACTAGAGGTATTTAGGGATTCGAGAGGAGAGCGAGGGAGCTGGGCATGAGCAAGACATTGCTGCACATCTCTGCACATGGAAGCTGAGTTCAGGAGACTGGGGAGCCCTGTCCTTAGCTCTGTGGAAATGGGTTTCTGCCACTAATGGGGTGGTTTGCAAATCTTTTCTCAGATCTCAGCCGTTAGAAGGGGACTAAATCCATTTTATACTCCTCAAACTCCCAAGTCTGTTCTAGCACATTGCAGCCCTCCCTGTCTGCTGGGCAGGAGCCAGCTCTGGTAGCTGTTTGATGGGAGGAAGCTCAGGGCACCTTGGCCAACACTACAAGTGGCCAGGACCAGGACAAGCAGCACAGCACAGTCACTCAGTCCCTCCTCAGCTTTCTGTGCCAGCACTATCCTCCTCTACCCTCCTCTCTTCAGCCGTTTCAGTCCCTCCTCAGCTTTCTGTGCCAGCACTATCCTTCTCTACCCTCCTCTCTTCAGCCCTTTCATCCCCTCAGGGTAGAAAAAGCCAGTTTTGCCCACATCATCACCCTGCCATCACCTGTGCTGGCTCCTCTCCAGTTTCCCCAGCCCTCAGAGAAGTGTATCTTGCTCTGCCCCCTCATGTGAGTGGTCCCTGTGAGGTTCCAGCTCAGCAAGGCTGAACAGAGTTTGCTGCATCTTGCTGATGTTTCCCAGGCCCCGAGGACTTCTGCAGTTGCCATCCACAGCACAACCCCCACGGTGGGAATGACTCCAAAACCAAGTGCCGCAAGCATCTCGGTTGCACGTGAGTCCATTCGCCAAGCCCAGCTGGGGAACTGATCTGTCTGAAAATATCCGTTTTTTAAAAAAATTCTTTTTCTCCCTGGGTTATTTTTTAATCCAGATCAGCTCTTTGACCTGCTTTCCTCTGGCTTCTCCAAAAGAGCCGAAGGGCAGCCTGGGGGTGGGCTGGAGGCTGCAGACACTGCAGAGTTCAGCCCACCAGCAACAGAGCTGCAATGTCAGCAGTCCGAAGGGAGTTCAAACACCAAACCTTGGAGCCACTTCCTCCTCTTCGCCACAGATCAGGAGTGACACCTTCCCACAGAATAGCCGGTGCCTAGGGAGCATGGCCACTGCTCCCAGCTCACAGGAGCTGGCTCAGAACAGAGATTCCATCTCGTCTGCTGCTGAAGCCCTTTGAAATGTGTTTACATACCAGGCGGGAATAAAATGTCAGAATTTCATTGGTGTTCAGCCAGGGAATCATTCTGATTTGAAAACCCTTGTGTGATTTGGTTTTTTGTGATCGTGCTGGCAAAAATAAATGGAGGCACTGAAGCAGGAGTAGAGAAATGAGCAGATCAGGATGCTTGGATATCCCAGCTCCACAGCACTTTCCCTCCGGAGGCTGTCCGATGTGGTGTGTCACACCACACCCTTTTGGTTTTGATGCCCATTATATTTTCCTAATTTGTCAGTGGATTGTCCCCACCAAGTCCCCATGCCAGAGCCCCATTTTCTGCTACCTCCCTGCCATGTGCCCACCCCAGACGATCTGCTTAACATGGTTTGGTGAACATGCCTTCTAATGAGGCCGCAGTAGCCCCAGCATTGCTGCCTGGGAGTGTTACTGCAGCGACACTGCTGCAGTGCATGCCTCTTGGAGCTATTTTCCACCACCACAGGGACTTCATCAGCACTGGATAAGTTGGAAGCCTGGAGCAGCTCCCTTTGCCATCCTCCTTTGAACTCATTAGTGAAGATGCCAAGGCTTGACTAGATATTTAGTTTGCTGGCTCTTCCTTAGGCCTCTGTGCCCTAAATAGCACTCAGCAGTCATTTATCATCACAGCCCGGGTCCTCCAGGCAGCGTGCTTTCGCATAGCTGTATTTATAGCCTTGTCAATTTTCATTCTCTTTTTCAGAAACAGAAATACTGATACTCTCTGCTGAAATTTCCTGCTGAAGCTGCCACCCACCTGTGGTTCAATAAACACCAGCCACCTCTCAAGCAAAGTTTGTCACAACATAATCTTCTCTCATCCCTTGATCTCCATTAGCTGTGGCTGCTCTTCTTCTGGAAACCACCCTCATTTCTGTGCTACTGGGCACCAAGTTGGCTTTCCCAATCAATGCAGAACCTTGCTAACCCTTGAAGCTCACATCTCTCCCCTGTCACAGAATCATAGAATCGTTTAGGCTGGAAAATGCCTCCGAGATCAAGTCCAACCATCAACCCAGCACTGCCATGATCACCACATGTTTTGGTTTGTGTCATGGTGTTTGACTGCCCTGAGGACAACAAAACCAGCACGTGTCCATCTGGTAGTGAAGTGTGGGAAACGCTGTGGCAAAGGGCTCAGTGCAGCAGTGGGACTCCCACCTTCCCTGCGTGGGGGGTCCTGCGAAGTTCGCAGCCAGTTTGGCAAACAGCCCACGGGGCCATCTATTTCTCCAGGAATCGAAGCCCTGCTCCAAGGCTCCAGTTCGAGAAATTGGTCTAATTAGAGAAAAGTGAAATTCTCCTGCTTGGAGAGCCTCAGGTCCCCAGCCTACTTAAAGCTCCACACAAGACCATTAGCACAACAATGTGTCTCCCCAGAACCAGGCATCCATTGGTGCGCTTGGCAGGCGGCCAACCAGATGTAGCCAGGCTGTCTGGAGGTGCCAAGCATAACAATTAACAGCGGCTTTGTGGTGGGGTTGGCAATGGCAGCTGCAAACTGCAGGCACGTTCCGACGCCTACCTTGCTTCCAGGCGCAGCACAGTCCTCTTGTACCCCTCCAAGAGGCACTGCCAGGGGTCAAGGGCATCACAGCAAGGGTCCCTCGGTGCCAAACAGCTGCAGGACCTCGGTGATGTACCAAAAATGAAGTCCCACAGTGAAGGGCACCAGCTGATATGTGCCTCAGCTAAATCATTGAATATTGCGCCTTATTTCTGCCAAAGTGCTGTATCTCTTTGGGTTTTTTCAATGCTGAATCGAGCTGCAGTTCTGCAAACACAGAGTCACTTCATCCAGGTGAACAACTCTGGACTTTGGGAAGCTGGCTGCCACGTTCCTTGCTTGCTGCAGCAGACACAAGCTGCTTTATTAGGTCTTAATTACATCCTTGCTATCCGAAATTCTTAAATTTGCCACTAAAGGCAGATAGAAACTCAAATGTCACACTTTTGCAGTTCAGATATTTGCAGCCATAATAATACACTCACACACTCATTTACTAATGGATACACTTCTCCTCTAATTTCTTTCCCCCTCCAGACATTTGCAAAAGCTCTTTTCATTCTCATCACACCTTTAGAAAGCAGTAAGCCATTCTGTGTTTTGTTGCTCTTATCTCTTCTCTGAAAGCTTTTATTGACTGCATGTTGGTTTTGTCTCCTCACCTTTTCCATTTTCCATCTAGCCTTTGGGTTTTTTTGCTGTTGTTGTTTCAAGCCTTCAGATCTCCAAGAAGTCCCTTGTGGAGCTATTTTGGTTATTCCTCAATGCAGCAACTGAGAAATCCTGGAAGAGCTAATGACAGGAACAATAAGGAAAAGCAGAGTTGGCTCCAGAATGCATTTGGATTAGAGGGAAGGGAGTTCAGTAAATTATTGAACTACCTGGATGAAGAATTCCTATCAAAACCTATTTTGCCTTAGTGCCTGACTCTCATTTGCATTTAAGAGCTGTAAGTGTTTTAGGGATGGGCTCTGAAGCTGCTTCTCTGTAGGTTTCTTGCTTCAAAGAGAGGGATGAGCCATTTCCCTCCTTGCATAGCAAGTGTCTGCGGGACTGAGGCCATCCTCCATGCTGAACCAACAAGCATTGCCTGGCATGTCCATTCAGAGATGAGTTTCTGTTTCTGCCCTTACACGCACTCTGCAGCAGCACCCACGACAAACCTTTAGCCAAGGCTGGACTGGGGGACCCAGCCAGTTTGCTCCACTTTGCTGAAAACTAGGCACAGAGGCAACCCTTTCCTGGTGCAGGTGGCTGGTTGCCCTTGCACAGGGGTTGTTTGCACAGCGGGTCTGGCGGTTTGATTGAGACAAGGCCCTGGGGCTCTCCCCTCCCCTACCCGTGTGCATGGGATAATCCTCTCCCTGGCTGCATGAGCAGGGCCCTGCCCGGCTGCTTCAGAGGTCATGGATGCATCAGGGCTTTCGCCATTTTGCTGAGCAGATTTGCTGCCAAGACAGGCATGGAGGGGCTGTGGCACCAGCAGGGGCAGGAGCAGCCCAGAGCACAAGAGAAGATACCTGTTGTGCTTCGATGCCAGCTGCCGTTGGAGCCGCTGGAGTGAGGGACTTTCCAAATCTCTGAGGCACAAAACCACTAATAGCTCAGCTTTGATCCCACTACTTTGAAAGGAGTCCTGAATTTTCCAAAGCCATCAACTCTCATCAGAGGTTAGAGGCTGCCACCTTTGCCCGTTTTCACTTTGGTTGGGAACTCTCTGAACTCTGTGTCCAGAAATGCCCAACTACCTCAAGGAACCTCAGTTTTGGATAACTGGGCTTGTGGCTGCTTTTGGAAACAAACCACAGTGGCTTCCTAAGATATTTTGGTGGCTGATGGTCACCTTAGTGCCATGGTAACCACAAAAGTTTTGTGCAGAAGTGTTTCTATAACTTCTGTGGGGTTGTCTGCTCTTCCAGAACCTCTTGCTCTCTGAGTCTTGGCTTTCCTTGTTACCTATCCTTTGGACATCAAAGCAGCTGGTTCACTGAGGACCTTGCTCTGCCGAAAGGGCTTGGTGTTGCTCTCCACCATCAATTGTTTTTTTGTAAGGCAGAGGAAAGCTCTTTGCCCAGCTCAGGCAAAACCAGCAGAAGAAATGCAGAGTTTCTAGGTCACGCTGTTTTTGAGAGATGAGGCAAAAAGAGAAAACAGCTTAGAAGGCTCTTGAAACACCTAGCAGCAAGAGAACCAATGGTCAAGCGCTGCACATCCCAGAAGATCGAATCCTCTTTCACGTGCCTTGGAAGCACCTTGTCCCTTCTCGCAGGGCTCCTGCTGTTTGCAGCCCAGCGAGCCCATGGGTGAACTGATGCATGTTTGGGGGAGGCATAGAGGGGAGGATTCACCTCCAAGCAAGAAGCCGTAGTGCTGCATCCATCCTATTTGCCCTGGCTCTCTGGAGCATTCCCAGCTTTTTTCTTTCCATGCTCCACTGGAGTCTAATCCTGCATGCAGAAAATTCCTCATGCATTTTGCTCTTATTCCTTCAGGGCATCTGTTTTCTCTTTCATTCTGTCTGGCTGTTCAACAGCCTGAACTCAGTTACTCTAATCCCTCCATCTTCAGTGATGTTCTCAGCTCCACATAATAAATATTAACAGCTTACACATATCTTGGGGTTCTTATGCAAGGGCTCCAAATAGCTTTATGGCTCATACGCACATGGGGCTCACTTTATTCGCCAGCAGTATACAGCCACCGATGAGACAGCAGTTGTTTAGCAACCTACGGTGACAACACACAATAGTTAAGATGGAAAGTGAAGATAAATATCCATTTGAAACTCCAGGAGGGGATTGGAGTTGGCAGAATATAAGTACTCATGCTGAATTTTTGCCAGAACGCTCCAAATAGCATTCCTATGCTTACAGAAAGAGCTATAGGATTTAAAATGCCTAACCCATCCCTGGTGGTTTATTTACAACCCACGTTAATGGCACGGATGTTTTAGGATGCTGGTGATGCTCTTCACTGGAGAAAGGTGAGCCATTTGAGTAATGAACTATACAGGATTACTCTAAAGCCCTTCCTCAGACATTCTGAGGAAGGGAAAAACAGATTATTTTGTATAAACAACTATCTGTTAGCTATCAAATTAAATTATGTTTATATCTTTTAGGCAGATTCACACTTCTGTATGGCCATCTCTACCCTGAGAAGACACCAGGCCAATTGTGGCATTTTTTCAGTGGTGCCACAAACTCTTCGATCTCCTAACACTAAAAGCCTTAATGTGGTGTGGGGGAAAAAAAGAGGAGAGGGAAGAGGGAGAGGAACACATTCCTTCTTCCTCTTCAGAACATGGTGGCTGAGGGAACAGAGACTCTGGTTGAGGATGATGCATTACCCTTGCGTGATCCAGGGAGCATTGATGGCATCAAGTGGCATTTGTTCACCACATGCCTCTTCCGTATTGGCAAGTTCAGGTGTGACAAAAGGAACAAAATGAATGTGAACAAACCAGCCTGTCTTAGCTTCGTCTGATGCCTTGGCTGCTGAAGAAAACACAAGCCCTGTGTGACTTACCCATAGGCCATGTACTGGAGCCGAGCACTAACTGCTGGCCATGACCCTTCCCAGCTATCCTCTGCTATTTAAAGATTTTTATTATAAATGGGTGTGCTGTTCAGCTAATGGAGAGCTTAAAATAAAAAGTCCCTGGTGATCCTTCAGCAACAGAGATGCTGAGAACCTCAGTTTTAGGTGGCATTCAAAGTGCCCCCATTTCCTGACTGCCAGACCTCAAGGCAGGTTGAGACTCTTCATGCTTCCCTTTAATGACTTATTCCACCCTAGGCCAGGGTGGACACAGCTGCCCTTTCCCAGTGTTGCAGAGGCCCCCATGTTTGTCCTGGGACCATGATATGTATGGGGAGCAGGAGGGGCAGGCAGCTGCCAGTATGAGTGTCTCACTGACATCCACCAAGCCCCCTCCACTGGGTGCTCCCTACTGAGCTGCTGGAAAGATATCTCAGCAGAAGAGAAGCAAGGAGAGACAGAAAATTAGGGATGGGATGGAGGGTGGGGCATCTCCTGTCTCCCACACAGGCATTTCCACCCAATGAGGTGATAACCTTCTTCCAGCCTGTCTCACTGGCCTGAGCAGTTCCAATGATGCTCAGCCAGTGACCAGAGCTCAGGGACATGCAAAGCATTCCCGATTCTCTCATTCTAGGGATAGGACTTCTCATTTCTACCCTTGTCTTGCAGGGGGATAGCTCTCGAAAACTAATACTAGCTGCCTTTAAGACAAACTTATCCTGCATATTCAGATCTTAATTTGCCAGCTTCTCTCCAGCTGTCCTGTGAAGCATAGCTGCATTGTTTTTCTCCATCTAGGTCTACATTTCTAGTGGTTTTGAATTTCACTACACTGCAAAAAGGGCCCTGCACTTGTTTCTAGAGATTGCTCTGGTTCTGTCCTCTTCCAACCACTCCTTCATTTTAAAGGGGCAGGGGAGAGGAGGTTTTTCCCAGTGTTGTTACAACCTGCAGCTTCCCCTCACTCCCTGAGGACAATATTAAATACCCATATTGGCTCATGAGCCTCCCGCCCCTGTACACAATGTTCAGTCTGTTCCTTTGACCTGGACTCCTAAGCCATGGTTTACAGAGCATGCACAGAAAACCTCTTTTCCTCATCTTTTTCCCAGTGGCTCTACAGGCACAGCTTAATGTGATCCACCCGCTCCTACCCACTTTATTTTTTGGTACTTCCTAAACTGGTAATGATGCCTAAGGATCAGTTTGTTTTGCGTGATCTGCTTTATATAAGTGTGTTGGCAATTCTTAAACTTTTATCTGGAGCATCCACTTGCTGGAATATTTCCCATTGGAACGGTTCTCGGCATAAGTTCGCAAATACCAGAGATAAATGCGATAGGGGAATAAGCAAGAAAAACTTGTTTATTCAGCTATTGAAATCCATGCCAGGTTAGGGAATGTAGAATAGGACAAAACCTTTTCAACTCCATTTTAGTCCATATCAGGATCACACTATTTTAAATAGCCACAGAACAATCTGGAGGATAGGACCCCGAGGTCCAACGACATTTTGGAGCAGCCCTGGGCAGCAAGGCCAGGCTGGGCTCAGATACCTGAACTCTCTGCTCTTTGCAGGGCAGAAGACAGGATTGAGGGATTGCCAGCCCCTGCCTGGTTCAGCCTCGGGTACAAGGCACCAAACCTCCCGCAGCTCTGCTGCCTTTGCCTCCACGCCACTGAACGTCACCTCCCTGGCAGGGCTAGAAGGGTCTCGACAGGAGATGCCTATGCTGGCACATTCAGCACACAGCCTCCCTGGGAACTACAGGGGGCAGGGAAATGCGCGCTTCTGCAGGCAGTCCAGCAGCACACGGAATCCTGCAGGACAACGCCCTGCCAGCGGGACGTGGAGGGGGCACAGGTAGAGAGCCACCCACCCACACACAAGGGATCCCTGCTGTGCCTTCCGAGGAAACGGGCATTTCTCACTGCTCCGATCCTGCCCACATGTTTCTCAGTGAACTCAGGTCTTGCCTTCGTGCACTCAGTGTTGTTTAATTTATCCAAAGGGATAAATCCTCCTCTTCTACTTTCCAGGCTGGCATGCCACAAGTGCCTCAAACCTGCATACATCAGGGCTTGGCTTCACACTGGCCTTAACTACAGCATCCCCTACTACATCATCCTAATCCCCTCCCATTCCCCTTCTTCATAAAGTGACAAGCCTGGATGCAAAAATAAACGCAGGAAGGAACCCCAGCCAGTTCTTCTCCTTGCCCCTGCTCCTCTAATCCCCTCTAGCCCCCTCCTGGCTTTGCCTGGGGCCTCATTACAACACCCCAGAGGTACCAGGTGCTGCGGGTCACCCCCGAGGCCTCCCATGTTTGCTGGGGAAAGGCTGGCAGGGAGCGAGGCAGGCTGAAGGGACGGCCGGAGCAGGGAGGGAAGAGCCTCGCTTGCCGCCTGCCGTCAGAAACCTGAACTGAAGAGGAAGATCGCCGTGATCCCGGCGCCTCAGCCAGCAAGTCCAGGCCTGGGCTCACCCCGCTGTGCAGCCAGCAGGACCCCTCCTCTCGTCGCTGCACACCTCCCCGCTCTGACACGAGGGTGCTCATCTGCATCTTCAAGGCACCACGACAGAGTTGTGACTTCCAGCTGTGCACTATGAGGTGCCTGTACAGGAAAACTTCATTACAAACTCCACCTGCCCTCTTAAGCTTTCCAGATGGCCTACATTAAGGGAAACAACGTGCATTTTACCTACAAAAAACAACAACCTGTATTTATGGTCTGACTCTAAGCCATAATTCAGTGCCAAAGCTCAGCAAAAAAGTGAACAAAGAGCTTATGTTTTTAAGTCACCTGCAAGGCTTCAGGGCCACTTTTTCAGCAGCAGCTTTCCTGTTGCAAGGTGCAAGCCTCTGTTCTGGAGGAATAGGAGGTTTCACCAGGAGGAGCTGTCACACCCACACATGACATTATAAGGGAAGAGAGCAAGCCACACAGGTGCCAATGACTGTAGCTATAAGTTATTTATTCTGCAAAATAGAGGTATCTTCTATGGAGTTGAACACTGGAATCACAGCATTATGAATTGAGTTGTGGAAACATTATGACAGCACACACACACACACAGGCACACGTGTACACCTACGCACGCGCACACACGCAGCCTTCGTACGGGCCCGATGCCTGCATTACCCACAAGGAGCCCTCTCTGCACCTTTATTTGCAAAATCCTGCAGTGAGGGTTGCATTCGAGACCCCTTCCCCTATTCACAGGGCTTCCCAGGGCTGCTCAAGATTGGGAGCATGGCACAGGTAACATGTGTGTAGTGCATAAGATCCCCTGCCCAGCATCCAGCACATCCTGGACAGGAGTTAGCTCTGGGCAGAATGCAGCCTTCAGTGGAACACTCTCACTCTTGCCTCAGTCTTTGCTCACACAAAGAGCAGAAGGTACCTGCAGGGGGCAGATACTTGTTAGGACACAGTCAGTGCTCCCTGCTCGCCATGGTCCATGTTCCAAAGTCGGTAAAACTCTGCAAAATCCACATAGGGCTCCACACGCCCATCCTCATCTGGCTGGAGCGAGTGGGTGGGTCGGGAGCGGAAGAGACCTCCATCTGAACTTGAGCTGCTGCTCTGTGTGTGAGTATTGGTTGACTGCAGCGTCACAGTTGGGCTTTGGCTATGGAGGGAAAAAGAGAGAACATAAGCATTTTTATTCTTCACCTGAGGCACTAGACAAGAAAAGCACCAGAACAAGCACCAGCTTCTTCACAGATCAAGCTATCCTAGCAGACAGGTAAAACGTTGCAGTCACTTGCTCTATGAGAGCACTACAAGTGTTGAGAACTGATTGGAATTTACAAACACCAAAGGTATCTGATTCACATTAACTCTAAGGCCTTCAGTACAACCAGGCATCTGAGGAGCAGAGAGGAAGCAAAAAAAACCAGGCATGCACTCTGCTGGCCTCCCCATACCCAGAACAGAGTAAGCTTTACGGGAAGAGTCTGGCAGCAAGGAAAGCTATTCTTGCGTGACCTGTGCTGCAGCCAAAGCAGCTCTAGTGCGTCAGCCTCATTGTTACTGGAGCTACAGAGCACAATATCCACAGCGCTTCTTCACTGTGCAGTGTGTACACACCACCCTGTGCCAAAGGCTCAGCCTAAATCACAGCCACTAACTAGCATGACCCTGCAAAGTGGATCCAAAGAGGACCCAGTTTTATCCACTTTTTTTCCCCGGGAGCTCTGCCTGTAAGCAAATCAACTTCAGCAGCACAGCCTCTCCAAGAGCTTTACAGGTGACCTGCATAGTCCCTCTGCCTTACTAAAATGAAGGGCACCCACAATCCCTCTGTGCACAGCACCCAACACACTTGGCACACAAGATCCAAAGAGAAGGGCTGCTCACTGCCAGAATGCCCTCCATAAACAGCAGCAGATGCTGCTCTCAAGGCATGAGGCCAGAGCTGGCTTCAGAGCTGTTGCTTCACTCATTCCCACTCCTCACACAGTCACTTTCCAGCTAACACCTTATGCTGGCTGTCAATACTGTAGTGGGGAGGGGGCGCATGCTCCAGATAAGGGAATGACTGACAGGTAACTGACAGCTGTCTCTGCTTTTCAACCACTTCATACAGTGTGAGGTGCAGGGAAAACTGGGGGTAGCAAGAGAGCAGGACTTTACTTAGTGAGGGTGGGGGTGGCTTCATCCAGAGTTGAGCTGCTGTGGGCACCATTGACCATCTGGCCTTGAGAAGGCATGACAAGAGACAGCGTGACACTTGTCTTGCTTGTGCTTTGGGAGCTGGAATATGGCACAGAAACTGGGTAGACACGGCCTCCTGACAAGGGAAAAAACAGAAGTTATAAAATGCAGTTCAGACATGAGCAACTGGGGGTGCAGCACAGCAGCAAAAACCCCAAGAATTAATATCAAAGTGCCTTTGATGCTGTACTGTATCCTGTCAATTTGTCACAATTCCACATCTCAAAAGCCAATACCTGTTTAATAAGAAAATTCCTTCTACATCAACTACCTCCTCTCCCAATGTGAGGTGAGTGCTGGATCAATCAAGAGATTTTATCTTCCTCCCCCCATTTTGTTTCATTCTCTCCCCAACACACCTTGTGTTGGCGTCAGTGTGGGCTGGCTCATCTCACCCAGGGGGTACCCAAAATTCCTCACAAGCAGCGTCATGTCTTCGTGACGAGGACAGAACTTGGAGCGTTCCCCACCACTGGCAAAAGTGTCACAGTGAATGCGCTTAACCCGGTCCACTACTGCTTGTGCCACAGCATCCAGGGATGTCTGCTTGGCAAACTCTGTGGCTATCATGGCTGCAATTTCCTGAGCAGAGAAGAGAAAAAAAAAATCACCAGAGGAAAGATTTCTAGGAGATTTTTGAGAAAACCTTTTCCTGACATCTGATCTAAGAGTTTTTATGGCAACTCATCTGACTGTGATGCTTGCTTGTCTCACCTGCTGATACTGTGCCTTTGTGCCTTGAGTCATCCCACTCCCTTTAATGGACTACTCCTAAGGGACAGGCAGCTGCCTAGAAGAACTGGCTTGGCAAAGCAGTTCCTGTATTATTAGATTGGAATGGGGTGGCACAGGCATTCAGCCTGGCCAGCACTGACAGGACAGATGAGGAGTTCAGCCTGTACGAGAGCAGCTGACACCGCTGGAGTGAGTCAACAGCCATGGGAATATTTCCCTTGTGAGCAGGCTCACCTGGTTGGCCTGCCCCGGCCCATGAGCTGCCTCCAGTGCTTTGTAGAGCCCTTCCGACATGAGCACCAAGAAGCCCGTCACCCCATCCAGTGAGTGCCCTCCGTGGATTTCAGGCTCTGCTATGATGGGCTTAGATTTAGCAGCACTGGAAAGAGACAGTAATTTAGCATTTAGTAGTGACATAGTAGGTGAGAACAGAGTGATCATAAAGAAAAGGAGGGCTTGAAACCTCAAAGTTGAGTTTTTCTGACCTGAGCAGTTCAATATCAGTATAGCCATATTTGACTTTGTAATCTCCAATGCGCCGAGTGCTTTCCTGCCCACGAATAGTTCCCACTTGTTTTATTTTCCCTGCATCCAAGCCTGCCAGATTGAAAACCAAAAATGTTTCATTAACTTTGTGAAACTTGTAGAACTTCCTCCGAGAAAAGAAATATCCACAGCTACACAGAACTGTAAGACAAAACAAGACACCAAAGAACCATCAGGAGCTGAACAGGGAGAAAAGGAATAGCAATTTGCTGTGTTCCAAGGGACACCTTTTCATTAGTTCCAAGCTGGGAAGGAGAGACAAGAAGGGAGACACACACAGCCCAACAGGCACACTCTGAATGCAACAGTTGGCCCTGAGACAAAGCCCACATCCTAGTCCAAAGCCACCAGCAGCAGCTGGCCTGGGTGCACAGGCATTTGCTGAAAAGGCAGGGGAACATCTGTGGCTGTCAGCTCTGGACTGTGTGACGGGAGGAGAAGGCAGGAACGAGGAAAACACATGTGGAAGATTGTGCTTTTTCTTCCACCTCTAATTGACCCCTGCTCCTAAGCTCCACATGACAGTCTCAGTAATACATGAGACTGCAGAGAGAGGCTGTGGAGTCTCCCTCACTGGAGATATCCAAGAACCTGTTCAACATGCTCAGGGATGACCCTCCTTGAGCAGGAGCTTGGATCAGATGAGCCACTGTGGTCCCTTCCAACCTTACCTGTGCTGCGATTCTGAGAAAAGGAGAACTATCTACAAGAGGCACCAAATTTGCTGAAGTGCTCAAATTGATGTGGGCTACTCCTAAAATAAGAAAAATTATCAGACAAGTATTTATTTAAATAAACTTACAGGGGTATAGTTCTGGCAGGGGCTAGGAAGTAATGCCATCTTGAAAAAGGCTCTAACAGGGACCATCTGAGTGCTGCTACTATTTGAGGCAGGACTTGGAGCAGATGAGCCACTTACCTGGTCTGTTCTGGCAACCCCCCTTTCCTCATTATACCTAGAGCTATCAGCCAGAAAACACTGAGATTTTACCTAGGGATGACTGTCCTCAGTACCAGGTAAAGGCAGGGGTCCAGCTGAAATTCTCCCTTTGAGTCAAACCAAGCCTTGCTGCACAGATGGCTCCATACCTACCCCAGCAGTAAGACACAACTCCTCCATCTGCTGCAGACCACAGCTGACTCATCAACATGGCCTGGCTCATTTGCCAGCTCCTGGCAGGGGGGTACATGCCACCGACAGACACAAGCACAGGGAGGCTCACAGGACACCAGAGAGTCATGTCTAAATCACACCAGCTCTCCCAGGGCACTGAACAAGCTGTGATGTGCTGGCTGAAGAGCCACAAAGGCACAAGACCTCTGCCACCCTTCCCACAAGACAGGGGTGGCACAGGCACCACCGTGACAAATGCTATCCCCACTACCTCTTATCACTGTGCTTCAACCTAGCCCAACAACAACCTCCCCTGGGCCCCCAAAACAACCTGTGCACAGTCTTGTTCCACAGGATCTTCCTTCTGCTGGGACTGCAAGCAGGTGCACCAGTGCTGCGCCAGGTTAAGGCTGGTACATCTAACAGATCCCTGTTCTCCTATGGACTGCAGCTAAATTCTGCATTTTTAGCAGTAAAAACACAGTCAAAAAGTCTCTTTCCTTGGATTATTGTATTCAGTCTTCTGTTTCACAGCACAGATCCCTAGTGCAGGAGTAGGAGTAAAAGTGGGAATGAAAGAGAAATAGAATAAAACAAGGCCTAGCAGCAGAAATTACCACATCAACAGCCTTACCCAGTAAGAATATATCTGCCAGGTGAATCTAATGAAGAATGCCACCTTAGATCTACCGAAATAACAGTACAGGACCCAAGTATCTCAATAAGAAGATTTTGGTATTAGCAATTACACAAGTGGTCTGGGTTAGCTCTAGACCAAGAAAGAAAACATGTCAAACACTGTAAAGGAAAAGGGAAACTGCCTGAAGCAAAATGTCAGCATTAAAAGTTCAATAGTTACTGATGTGAGAGCAGTAAATGCCAGTGCTTGGCCTGGCTCTGTCTGAAGTGAAGCTGATTTTTTTCAGCAGCAGATTGTACAAAGGCATATTGAAATGTACCATCCTGAGGGTGAGGCATCACACAGAACTTAAAGCAGCATAACTGTGGTCTGCCTCCACAGGAGCCGTCATACACTGTCCGCTTCACTTCTACCCTCTGGCTCTGTGCTTCCACTCCTGCCTTCCTATCGACTACAGCAACAGCTGGAGGGCAAATCAATGCCAGTTTGGCAGCTGGACACAAAACTACCACTCAAAACTTGAAACAAAAGCAGTTTTATGCTGGGTAACTGAGATGAGCTTACTCTGTAGTCTCAGAATGGCTAGAAAGGCACAAAAAGAAGGCACTGAACTTGTCATCTGAAAACACAGTAAGCTTCTTTTCGTGTTTATTTATTGTTCCTGTGGCTTGAGTCATTCTTGGTGTCCCAGATAAACAGTCATGCGATGTCCTCAGCTAAGAACACAAAACCCAAACACTCACCCAGCTGAGAGAAGCGAAAAAGTTCATCCTCATTCTCTGTCGTATGGTCCACGTTGAGCTGAGTCACCTGCAGCCCATCCACTGTGGACTTGCACAGCAGTGCCCGATTGGTACCTGCAGTGGGAGCAGCAAGATCAGGCACCAGATAGCTCTGCTGTTAACAGGGAGAATATATCCAAACGGAAAAGGAATAGAGACGGGAATAAAGACAGAAAAGAAGAGAAAGGCTCATGTACTGTCTCATCACGATCTCCAAAATGTAGCCTTGCTAGCAGCATAGTGGGCCTGCTAGGCAGCTCTTCATCCAGACCTGAGCTGGTACCTCCCAAGAGAGCTCTCTATTTCCCAGTGAACCTGCACTACTCCTCTCACCCGGTTTTCCCTCTGTTCTTTGGCCATACGCACCTCATCAGCCAACATCTGCAGGGATAAAGAGCCAGGCTGATTTCAAGTGCTTGTGCAAGTAACAAGCATATCACTGCTTGGCCACAGACCAAAGAAACTGTCCCCCACATTCAAATTTCTTTTACTTCCTAGAGCCCCTGCCATCCCCAGGAATGCTGAGACTGAGCTACTGACAAAAACCAACTCACCCACATTGGCGATGTAGAGCTTGTTGTTGAGAACGACAGCCACAATAGCCATGGCTCCTCCAGAGATCTCCTGCTCTACAACCTTCAATCTCTCCACAATCTTCTGGTACTGAGGAGGGAGCTGGTGGTGAGGGACACCCTGGAACCCAGAATGAGGTGGAAGCTTAAACACACAGTCCACAACACAGAAATCATAGCTGGAATAGCTGTAGGGAGGGGGCTCATCTTGACATGCCTTGTGTCATGCCTATACAAGACATACGACTTGTTGTTCAGTCCTAGCAAATGACACAGCTTTGATATGGTTCTGGAGAGGACAGCCCAGTACACCTGAACAACATAGCCCATATTTGCCCAGATGCCATGCAAATTTGAGGCTTTGCCTTTCATCTGCGTGGCTTTGTCCCAGAAGAGCCACATGCACAGACTGAACTTCTCTCTCTGATACACTCAGTTCCTTACCCAGATAACCAATGATAGGTCTAAGAAGTGCCAGTATGAACAGTAGGAACTCTGGGAAACAGACCAAGGCACTCGTATCACTTCACGTGAGCTTCCAGGAGAGACCCACAGAGAAGTAACTTTCACTTACAGCCTCCCTTGAAGCAAACTGACTAATACGCCTCCTCCAGCAATCTGGAAGGTGGGACCTCTAGCAAGCTCTGTTCTTAAGGTTACATTACCTCTGGTAGCTGAGACTGCAGGCTGGCCTTCTCTGCCAAGGCATCATCAATGGACTCCAGGAAACTTCTTTCCACCACATCAAAAGCCTAAAAAAAGGGCATAGAGAGAAACTAAGCTCTTATCCAATGCCTACAGACCTTTGGGGCTACCCATCCTCACCTCTCTCAGACCAGCTCATAAGAGTGGATGATCACTGTACATACAGACATTCAAGGATCACTACAGCACATTGTAACACAATTGTTTCAGCACAACTAGTTAACAGCTTGTAAAAACAATCTGCAACAACTCAAAACAGAAGACAACACCATAAAAATTACATTCACAGCAATGTCAGAGACCTATGTGATCTTGTGTGTTGATCCTGTCACTCAAGAAAGTACTCTCACAAATCCATCTCCCTACACATTAACTTCTCCCCTTCACTCACTGTCATCTCCTTCACAGGCTGACTTGTTCCTACATGTCCCGTGAAGACTGGTTGCAGCTTCCTGGAGAGCTCTCAGCACTGTGCTGACGGAGCCAGGGGACAGATGGGTATGAGGCGGGAGTGAAACAAAGCACTACAGATGCTCAGGATGAGCGCAACTGCAACCACCAGATGTTTCCAATCCCCACAGAAACCAGATGCTGCTCCCCTGATGGCAAAGAGGAGGTGGGTAGTGCGAGAAGCAGGAGCTGCTCCCACTCAAAGCTTCCTTACCTGCAGTAGAACACGACGCACGTCAGCATCGCTGTGATCTGCATGGAGCTGGCCCAGCAGCAATTCTGCAGAGAGCCTCTGACCCACAAAGTTGGTGACTCGGTTGCCATCATAACCATTGAAGACACCATAGAGGTAGCAGTTGTTCTCACTCCTGCCAAGAGGGCAGAAGCAAAGAGGTCACACGTGTCTGTAAGACACAGATACAAGTAGCAAGTTCCCATAGATACCTCTTGCATGCTCAGGCCCCACCCTCTTCTTCCAAGTCCTGTGTGACAAACGAAACCCCTCTTTTACTTGCCCTTGTGTCTGCAGCAGACGGTGTCCCAGGTGCAACCCACTTACCTGAATTTTAACCAGTTATCTTCCAAGGGGTGACCCTCTGTCCCCTTGCCATCTGCACTGTAGGAACGGTTTGGAGCTGAGCCCACCCCAGAGAGATGGCAGGATGGTAAGTCATCTGTCCAACTGGGCTGCTGTTCCTGGCAGACAGTAAGAGGAAAGAGACCATGTAAACCCCAAGCAGTGTGAAGTGAGGATCATGGTCCAGTACAGGTTACCAGTCCACGCCCACCCTCTTCTCAACCCTTCCCCCTTTGCTAACTAGTAGCACAGCCAATAACTCCATAGTTCCCTGCTGCAGAACACGATCATTTACCACGTCCCTTCCCTCTAAAGCTGAGCTCTGGCTGCACTTCAGGCTCTTGCAAACAAGAAACCACAATCGAAATTTTCATGCAAGTTTTGCACTCCACACAGCACTGTACTAGCTTAGCTATCCCTGTGGTGAATCAGATCCTCACGCACCCGTGGCACGGGAGTACAGGGAAAGCTCTGGATTCTCCCAGGACATGGGACTGGGGCCTGCTGCTGCAGCCAGGAATTAGAGGGACATCCCTGGGGTCGCTATCTCCCTCTTGGCCTGCAGACGCCAGCTGCTCCCTCACACAGCGGGGCACCCCGAAGTCCGCAGCACTGGCACGGCCCCCCCAGCCACCTGTCGCCCACCGTGCGCTGCAGAGAGGCCGGTCAGCCCAGGGTGTGGATCGCTGACCACGCAAGGACCCCCGCAGGCCAGGACCCCCAGCCCTGAGGCGGCACAGGGGGCGGGAGAGCAGCAACCCACCGCCCCGTTGCGGGGAGACCTCCCCCTTCCCACACGGCAGCGCGGGGGGCGGGTGAGGCGGAGGCCCGGGGAGTCCCTCGCACCCACCTGGGGGGTGCGTGGGCACGGAGGGGGGGAAGGTGCCACTCACACTCTGCAGCAGACTCCTCCTCTGCGCCGCCATCTTGCAGCGGGAGCGGCCACCTCCCGCCCGCCCTCGGCCGCCACAGCGCCGGGCCCGCTCAGGCCCCGCCCCGCGTGAGGCGGTGCCGGGCGGTGCCCGGGGCAGCGCCCGCGGAATCGGGGAACTTGGGCATTTACCTGTGGTTACACCTTCGTTCTGGTCCCGGCCGAGTGCGGACATCTCCATTTCTTACCTATGGCCTTCAAGGGTGTGGGAAAGAAGCACCTGTTGGCCGCCACCGCCAGCGTGTGTGTGTGGAGGAGGAGGAAAGAGGGGCAGGGTTGTAAGGATCATAGAATCATGGGACCATCAATGCTCGAAGAGGGTTTTGAGATCGTCCAGTCCGACTGTCCACCCAGCACTGCCACTGTAAGCCCTAAACCACATCACCCAGCGCCAGATCCAGATGCCTCTTAAACACCCCCAGGGATAGTGACTCCACCACTTCCATGGACAACCTATTCCAATGCCTGACCACCATAGCAGTGGGAAAAAACCCCCTCTAATATCTAATCTGAATCTTCTCTGTCTCAGCTTAAGGCCATTGCCTCTAGTTCTCTCACTGCAGGCACAGTAGAAGAGACCAGCCCCAACCTCACTACAACCTTTTTTCATGCATTGTAGAGAGGGATGAAGTCCCCACTGAGCCTCCTATTTATACTAAACAACCCCTGCACCCTCAGCTGTTCCACACAGGACGTGTTTTCTAGATCTTTCATGAGCCTTGCTGCCCTTTTCTGGACCTGCTCCAGAATCTCAATGTCCCTTTTAAAGTGAGGGCCCCAAAATTGAATGCAGTCCTTGAGGTGCAATCAGTACTGTGAATCCTGGACCCTGTGAAATGGGGTCACTCTGGGTGCCAGGGAGCCCTGAGGTAGCCTGGAGATCAAATGGTTTTCTTAGTAGTGCATCATGTTCCAAGCAACCTCTAGGGAAGGCTCAGCCCAGGTACCAGCTCTCAGCTGCATCCCGTTCCATAGATGCCACATCCATGGCATCCACGTTTCTCATCTTGGAGTCTGTCTCCTGCTCTTCCCCTCTCTCTTTTGCAGGCCATAACAAGGATGCAGTTAGACCATGCCCTCAGGGCAGCAGTAGGAAGGTGTCTAGAAGAGATGACAAGTGGTTCTCAACACGCACCGCAGTTTGGAGCAGTTCTTGGTAGTCTTGAGTCAGGCACAATGGTGAAATCACTTGTGTGCCTGCCTGAGCAATACAGACAAAAATCAGAGATCACTGATTTTTCTCTTATTTGAGATCCTTTCTCGCAGACATAGGCTGTTTCCACTGAATCAGCTCAGCTGGGCGAGGAGGGAAGACAAGATTCAATCTCACTGCTTTCTCAATATTGTAAGTCCACAGAAGAGCCTTCCAGGAGAGTGAATGGCATATCTTAATGTGAGTGATGGCCAGCAGTCAGGCTGTGGCAGCGGCAGCTTGGGGAAGAGCCCTGTGTGTTTCCCTGTGTATATTGTGGTTGCAGAGGCTCCAACATGAGAGACGTGCAGTTTCAGTCATGGGTAGCAGTGCAGTTGTGGTGAGGGTGGGAGTGTCAAATAGCCTTGACTTCCAGCAGTGGCTTGATATGTTTATAATGACATCTTTGTGGCAGATATATTCGATTCAGCTGCACTTCAGAAATAATTGCCAGTTAATTAACCTCATTCTATGGAATGGTGGCTTTTGCTGCAGGGGTTTCTGCCAGAGGATTCCAGCTTCCTTTTCTGTAAATCCTTTGTCTATTGTTTTGTTACATCTCGTTCTTCAAAATATACAAAGATTACAGACCTTCCCCTTCATGCGAGGCTCACAAATATATAGACATTCAAGCAGAGTTAAGTACACTTTTTTTAAAACTTATATTGTGGAAAGATAGAAGAAAACGCTAAATTTAGAACCTGGGTCTACAAACAAGTTTCCTCAGGTTTAGGCCTCTATAAAAGCTTGTTCTCAGTGATGTCATTCTGAGCATTCCTGAGGGTAAAGCTGTGAACAGGTACAAATAATTATAGGAATAGTTCTGAAGTCTAGTATTAGAACTAGGATGGACAGATTTAGTACTGACAAAGATGTTTCCTTGCCAGCATCAAAAGAAGAATTCCCGGTGCTGCAAAAAATGCATAGCACAGCATTGTCCGTGCCATTAAAAAGCTCCAGGCAAATGTCTTTGCTTGAAGACAGGATGGCACTTTCTCAGCATTGCAGCAGCAGCTTATGGTTATTTAATGCCACTGAAGGTTGCAGTCATGCACTTTGATGAGCACAGTCAGACTCTGTCCTTGCTCAGAGCAACACTGAAATCAGCAAGGCTTTGGGTGTGCCCAGAGACTGTCAGCATGTATTGCACTGCAGGACTGGGAATTCAGGAGTCACTTCTGTCTTCTTCTATGCATAAGTGAGTCCTTTTGAGACTAGCAAGAGCAGAGTCTGCGTGAGAGTGTGATAAGGCAGAATGTGAAGTCAATGAGAGGGCAAAACAACTTTCCTAAAGATACAAGATAGAAAATCTGCCACTTTCCTTGTTTGTACAATGGCTTGTCACCTCTTGCAGTTAAAAATGTGCCCTGTTCCTAATTTAAATATCTGGCTTCAGCTCGTAGTCACTAATCTTTGTCATTTGGGTTTATTTTTTTTCTGCCAGTTTGTGCTGGAATGCAGACCTGGTGCAAAGCTTTTTTTTCTCAGTGAAAATACTTGTGCCAGATTCTGCCTGGATACTCCTGTGATTCTGTCACTGAGCTTCTGCTCTAACCTTGAGTGAGTCAAATAACTACTTGACCTGGAAAAAACTGAATAGTAGGATTTAGCAAACGAGGACATTTGCAGCATTAAATGCATGCTTGTCCAACATTTCACAGTCCTCCAAAGGAAAGTGTTACAGAAGCTGGTGAGCTGCTCCATGAATGTCTGCTCACCAAAAGCTTTATGCAGCACTTGGAAGACTAAATTCTGCACCAAGAGAGTTTCTGTTGGCTGTATTGATCAAGCTTATTTTAACCTTTATTTATGCGTCTTACTTTCTGCAAATCCTCTCAGAAACTGCCGTGCTGTATTCCCATGCAGCCAAAGTCTCACCAGGAATGCAGGATATTGGTCACTGAACCTCACCATCCATGCACAAGTAAATGAGTTATATGATTCAGTGGCTACCAGATATACAACTCCCCATCATGTTAAACTCCCACATTTCTCGTTCCTCCCTCTCTCTCTTTTTGTAATTATTCTCCCATTTTCTCTGCCCCAGTGCTAGGGATTATACACACAGTATTCACAGTATTCCTGGTGCCAAGCTGTACTGTTGCCTTCCTGTTTTTATTGAAGCTTTCTCTGCAGGAAAGGAAGAAGCGTGGTCACTACCCAGCTGCTGGATGAAAGACGAACAGCATGACTGAGCAATGTGCCATGGGGAACGGGGAGTTTGAAGCAGCCCCGGCACAGTGCTCTTGTGGACACTCAGGAACAGGGAAGCATTTACCGGATTGCCGGCAGAAGCCATCACATCATTTAGTTTCTCTCTACTGATCATGTGTGAGACATGTTTAGGGAGATTTTTTTCCTGTTTTGATGCTAACGGAGGCTGGAGCTGGAAAGGAAAGCCATGATTTTTGGCAAAGCTTGCAGGAGGTGACATGGAAAAAAGGATGGGTCTCTGACAGAGCCAGCTTGCCCTACTTGCTCTGCTCCTATGGCAGATGGAAAGGGATGGAGGGGGGTGGCATTGTGAGGCCTCACACAGCTCCACCCCGAGGTCACCTCATCTACCTTTACCAGCTTCAGCCTGATGCTTCCCACAGATACAGATGCCCTAATGCTCCTCACTTCTTTGCAGGCCACTGTTTCCAGGCATCCTGGAAGGGCAGAGAAATACGATGGGGCAATAGAAAGAACAAGTATTAAGGAAGGAAAGCTGGAAACAACAGATTCCTTCCCCCAGCACCCTCTGAGAGTTGGAGAGCCAATGTGGAGAGCTACTGCCAGACAACGGGGGAATGATGAGGGTGTGCTGATCCCCCCAAGAGAGTCAAATACCACTGCAAAACAGAGTTTGTATAGTTTTAGGCCAGTTGGATTTTTCAGGGAGGGAAATGGGTTGTTTCATATAATTTTATTGAATTCCTTGATACACTAAACAAAGTTCCATCTCCTTCAGTGCTGGGATTATGTGAACTTCAAAAAAAAATTGTTCCTAGATGTCATGGCTGCAGGGAGAAGCTTCAAAACATGACTCATAAGCATGTGAAATACCAGAAAGCAAAATTAAAGAGATTTCAAATGATTAGAAAACACAAACTAACTAATAATGTTGGAGTCCTATTTATCTGAAATGCCTGCTTTCGGCAACATCTTATCTCACCAGTTTTTAACTCCACCTGTTGCCAACACAGACATTTGCCTTTCCATGGGTTCGGCATCTCCACTACAAATCCACCCCAAAAGCTGTGACTGTAGGAAGGGTCTTTGTCCAAACAAAGATTAATCATGAGACAGATGGGTTGGTCCACCAACATTTTTGCATATAATCTGATGTGCAGCTGCAGTGAGTGCTCAGTAGTATCCCCAAGAGGGGAGACAGTTTGGAGGACTGGCCAGAGCCTGTTCACCATCATGTGCCTCTGCTTACTGTACTCAAACCCCACAAGGGTTGGGAAATGTGACACTCAGGTACTCGGGTAACAGACTCATTAAAAGGGGATGAGAAGGAAGCTTTAGCTAAGCATCAGCACAGGATGGGATTTTTAATTTCATTTTTATTGTAGAGCCTGTTGAAACAAGATCCTTTTTAGTGGTGGGCTCCCAATCACTGACACCCACTGTGGACAATGCCCCGAGAGCTCGTTTCCCAGGATTTGATTGTGTTTTGAAAACCTGCAGTACACCAGACACCGAAGCACTGGTCATACATAGATGAATAGAGATAAAGACACATCAAAGGACTAAACAGATCTGCTTCCCTGGGTGTGGAAATACAGGTGTTTATTTTCATACAGGTTTGTATCCTATATTCCCGTAAGTCCCCCATCCACACCTCCTACTGCCACATCCGTTTCACAGTGAGAGTCCACTTGTAACATGGCATGTCAGGTTCCTCACATTTTTCTACTGATTAGGTAAGAGACACTTGATGGTGTATGCGATTTGAAACTTAGGCCAAGTAAAACAAGTAACCATTAGCTTCCACTGAAACATCTCAATAACGGCAGTTCTTTAGGTTTCTTTCCTCCATTCAAGCCACTGATTGTCACTAAACTTGTCCGCGTGGCCTGCAGGAGCACAGGAGCCAATGCTCTTGTAGCAAACCAAGCCAAAAAAGCCATCCCCCCCCAAAGAAGAAAATCCAGACCGTATTTTTTTCCATATAGTATGGTTATTTTGAATGTTGTAATTTTATTGAGACACCAGTAGTTACCACCTTCACTTTGTTAACCACAAATATATAGGACATTGTAAACACGGGTGCCGAGGTGGCGGGGTTCGCTGTAGTTGAATTTCGGAACGGACAGGGGCAGGAGGAGAGGGAGGAGGGGTTAAGGGACACTCAGGCTTAGACAAGACCACTCAGAGGATCCTGTATGCGGCAGGCCGTCCACGAGTCATCGTATATACGTATATATGTATAGCTTTATATTATACATCTTTTTAAATATATATATATAATATATATACTATACACAGGCAGTAATGTGGCAGAGGAAGGCGCAGGGCAGCCCAGAGGGTGTTACAAATGCCACACAGGCAGCAGGGAGTTGTCTGGATGGATGGTTTGAACTTGCTGCATGAGGTGGCCTCACTGGGCTCCTTACCTTGTACCTGCTCTGGGGATGGGAGCTGAGACTCCTGTGGGAACCACCCTGCAATGCTGCCTTCCTGGGTCCTCCCAAGTGCTTGCAAGGGTACAGGGACAGAGACACCTCCTTCCCTGAGGGAACTGCCAGGAATAACGCAGAGAAGAAGGGTGTGTGATGAGGGGATGAACAGGGTGGTGGGGATATGGGTGAGCCAGGGATGGGGACACATCAGGAGGGTGAAACCACAGACAGAACTGGGGCAAGGTTTCATCATCTCTATACCCTTCACAGCCTCTGCTGTCACAAAACCCTCCCTTACTTGGGGGCTTCATAAGATAAGAAGACATCAAGGGGCCATTGCTCCCAACAGGGGATGCATAATCCTCTGTAATCTGAACAAATGGCAGAGGAGGAAGAAAGCCACCTTATCATTTTCTTCGCTTATACAGACTTCCCTCTGATCTCCTAATCTCTAGAGTGAGGCTGATCTCACCCACACTTAGAATGTAAAAGGGACATGTTCCAGTCAGCTGCTCAGGTCTCGCCTAAGATCACCAGAAATAGGCAGCACCTTATCAGAAGCACCTACGATAAAAAAACCAGCCCTTTGGGTAGGTCTGTATGTCTCATCAGCTGCAGAACCAGCCAAATGCCACTGGAAATTGCATGTTGCATTTTTAAAGGGCTACATGCAAACAAGGAGAGTCCCACTCCCAAGCCTGTCACCACTGACTCTCCACTGCAAAGGCTGAAAGCATGTGAACCCAAGCAGAGTATGTCTTCTCCCATGAGCAAAAGCAAGAAGTTGTCCAAGTATCTACTGTTGTAGTGTCCCCTGTCACATCGATGCTTTTCTTATGACACAAAGCATGGAGAACAACAGAGAGATGGGAAGTAACCCAAGATGAAGCCACCTGGCTCATGTCGCACTGAAGTGCTGGTTCTGAGGGGGAGGCTCATTCCTGGCTCAAGCCCACCTGAGCCCATCAGCTGGTTACATGAGGGAAGCAAGCCGAAGAAGATAAAAAAAAACTTGCTCGTTAGTCAGCCCCAAATGGTATTTAGCCACCTATGTAACTCTGATGGGAGAAGGGTCATGCAAGATGCTCCTGCACCACACCCCAAAACAGAGCCCCAGGTAGACCCCCACATACTGTCTGTACCTCTCCTTATGTGCCTGGTCACTCACAGAGGAGAGACCTCCCAAAAGGCACAACACATTTTTGTGCTGAGGGCTGGTTATTTATAGCCTCCTCCTCCTCCTCTCGGTTCCCTCCCCACACCCCAAATGAAAGCATGAAAGATGACACAGATGAGTCTGGGTGAGTACAACTAATTTCTCTCCTCCTCCACTTCGTTGTTCATTCGTTCTTCTCCCCTGGTGGGAGACAGATGGGAGGGTGCTCCCCCCAGATACAGTCACAACAAACCTCTCTCAATAAAGTAAACCCGTCCCAAGCCTAAATATTAGGCTGAACCCACAGAAAATGAAGCTCGAGGGGCTTCCTTCCAAAAAACACCCCTCCTATTTACAGTATTGCATTCACTCACAGCCACAGAGCAAGGGATGTGTGCCTGTGCCCAGTCATTCCTGCTGCATCCTTAGGGCCACATGATCCCCCGTTCCTGTCCTCACCAGTGGGTAACCACCAGCAAAGTGGGGCAAGCCTGGGAAGGACGAGCCATGGGAACAGCCACCAGGAGCACAGGTCTGCTGGTAGGAACAGGGAGAAACTGTGCCTCTATAGAGCGGAGAACATTGCTCCACTTCCCTCTGGGGGCATGCTGCTCTACAGTTTCTACCCCTTCCCTATCTTTGTGGGGCACTGGGAGGAGGGAAGGACTGGTAACTTTGGTGTCCTCCAGATGCGATGTTCACACAGCCACAGGACAGACCTGTGTCCCATTCTCCCCACTCCTAAGGGTGCTATGAGGAATAGGCTGGATGTGCAGTGCAGGCACCTACAGATTTTGGATCTGCTCCTGATCTCTGCTACTGGGAATAGTGCTGCAGCCAGCAAGGTGGCTGCCTGGGGGATGGAGCTCCTCACTGCTGCAAGGTAAACCCTGCTTCTTGTGCTCTGAGAGATGTCTGTGCCTGGGAGAATTGTCTAGGTAGCTATTGCTGAATTATTTCCATTTAGGGGAAATCTGGGAATCTGTCTTCACACACAGACCTAACTTCTAACCTGGAACAGAGAGTGGGCCTCTACACTTGTGTCCTTACTTGGAGCAAAATCATGAGCAGTGTGGAATGATACCCATATGAGCTCTATCTAAGAGCCACTGCTGCCACCTAGGTGAAGCTTTAAAGTCAGCCAGGATCTGAGATGCTGCAGAAGAGCACTATGGTATGGTCTATGGCAAGTACAGAAAGACCAGTTTTCAGACAACTCAGTCTAGTCCCAAACAATTCTCTTCACACCAAGACCTCCTCCCTATCTGAGTGGGAGGCAAAGTGCAGCCATGCAGGGCAGGACCCTTCCCAGCTTGGTTGCACCCCTGTGCAAGAGCTAGACACATGCCGGCCATCTCAGTAGCAGTATTTCTTTCTGAGTGGGGCCCTGCTCCATTCCTGTGTGTTACAAAGATGGTGTCAGCAAGAAGCTTTGCATTATTGTAAAGGAACAGAGAAACAGAGGAAGGTTCAGCAGGACCTGAGGAGCAAAACTGTCTTTCTTCTCTTCCTGCCCTGGGTGAAATGACAAAGCTCCTCTCTCCCCCTTGAACCAGCCCAGCTGGGGTTGAAGGCCCTCAGGGCTCTCTAGAAGCCCACCTCCTCCATCCTTCCTCCCACAGGCACTGTATCTGGGCCCAGGGACTGGGCATGGCTCCCCTCCTGCCTCATCAAACACTGGTCTGAGAAGAGCAGTGACTAGCAGGCCGTACAAGCGAGGGGAATCACCTCCACCTCAATCCAAGGGGGCTGAGGAAGGAGTGAATCTCAGGGCACTACCCCTCTGCTCTGCTCAGTCTCTTGCAGTAACCTACAGACTTGCCTGTGACTTCTGATTGTACCTGCAAATCTTCCTTTTTCCCTTCCCATTTTCTCTCCTTGTGCTCCCTCCCTCCCCAATACCACTTCTCCCAAACCCTCTAAAAATAAAGCACCCCTCGCTCACTAGCATGTGGCAGGGAAAAGCCCCCCTGTCTTTACAGAGAGGATGCCGTTCCTTCTGTCCCTACTCACACTCTTGTATGCTGACTCCAACGCCATTCCCCTCCCTGAGCCACCAGGTGCTCCAGACCAATTTGGATGCTCCCACATCTACTCCAATCTTTAGCGATACCATCTCTCCTAGGAAGGTCCCCAGTCCCTCTCCTTTCTTCCTTTCTGCCTCCAACACCCTTTCCCCTGCCCTGCCGGTGCCATAGCTCCTCTCCTGCCCACAAGACAGACTCTGCCCTCTGCAGCAAGGCAGGAGGGAGAGGCGTAAAGGGGGGACCTTCCTATCAAAATGTAGATTTTGGAAAAATTTGGTTCTGGCAGGTAGCTTGGTGGGAGAGGAGAAGGAAGAGGTGATGGGGAAACCTTTTTTCCTTTTTTTTCCATTTTTAAAAACAATAAATAAAAACAGATGACCCAGAAGGCTGGAGCATAGCTGAGAGCCACCTCTTGTACCACTACGCACGTGTCTTGTTTGTGCCTCGGCTTTCTGCCGGCAGTGGGAAAGGGGGCAGAAGGGAAAGGGGAAGGGAAAGGGGCATCGGTGGCTCAGTAGTTCTGCGTTTGGTACCCCTGTGTCTCGGTGTCAAAAGCATCTGCTGGAGGGGGCTGCTGGTATGTCCCCACCGCGTCTGTAGCATCCTCCTCATTCGTGTAGGGAGCATAAGGCATGCCGGAGTCCTGGCTTGGGTCCATGTAGTCCTGGGAGAAGAGGGCCGAATCGGCACCCAGCTGGAAACGCTGATACGCCAGGAATGCCTGGCCCACCTTTAAGGGAGAAGGTGGAAGGAAAAGATGGAAAGCAGAGAGGGGAGGGAAGAGGAAAAAGAGGGGGAATGTACCGAAAAAGAGAAACAAACAAAAGTGGGTTAGTAGTGGTTACAGATTAGTGTGCGAGGCCCGCCTGGCAGATCACTGGTGAAACGCCCCACAAGCATGGAAGTCCACACCGTCCCACAGAAAGCACAAACCCACAAGGAGAGAGGGGGACTGGGCAGGGATGGCTGCAAGTCCAGCTGGTTGTGTGCAGCCCGCCAAGGCTCCCTGCTCTCTCTGGGATGTTCAGGGCATCTCCTGTCTGGCAGTGGGGTTTCACCAACATTTCACGGGTCATGGAGCCTCAGCTGGCACATGGTTATCCCAGACAGCCCCTCCTGGCTGTGGGAAGGCAATCTGCCTCAGCAACACCACAGGACTTGGCTGCCGGGCTGCAGGTATGAGGCCATTTGGCTTTTAAAGGCCAGTAAGGAGAGTAGGATTTGACACCAAGTACTGAGGTAGAGGTCACCCCCTGGAACCCTTTCACTAGTCAACATCCACAGGGTGTAGCACAGACCTTGGGAAGGAGCAGCAGGAAGAAAGATAGCTGCTTCCCAGACCAGGGGATGGTTGGCAAGCAAACTGCTGTCTCCTGCCTCAGGCACGGCAGGCAGGGCACCTTTTAGTGGACTGGGGAAGCCTGGGCACAGGGTTCAGCAGGCATGGCTCATTGTCCCAGAGCATCCCTGAGAGAGATGAGCAGTCTAGCAGGTGATGGGGGAGAGGTTTTTCAGGAATGAAGTCAAGAAAGAGATGGAAGAGATAAAATGGTGGGGGCAGAGGGCATCTCCTGGCTGAAGTATTAGGTCTGAGCAGTCATCAAAAAAAGGCACAGTGATGTTACACAGCATTAGTTAGGGTATGGGTGAGGGAGAGAAGGGAGCAGAAGAGGAGAAGAAATTGCCAGTTCCAACTCTCCAGGGGGAGATCCCTCATTTGGTAGATAACCCCACTCCAATTCAATGGCCCATATCTTCCCATCCCATGCCCTGAAGTGACCACACACTCATAGTCAGGGCATTGGAATCAGCTCTGCTCAGTGACCTCCTCCAGCTGCATCCCTACACCCCTTCCCCCAAATTCTCCCATCAGCAAGGGGCACTAAGGCAGCAAGGATGGGGAGGTAGGGAACAGGGTATTGTATTCCTCCTGAAAATTAATGTCTCTGAGTCTCCGGAAAGCCAGAAATGCGAGGAAGCCCTGTGAGGAGAGAGGGGTGTGGGAAGGAAAATCAGTAAGGTAGAGCAAACCAGTATGTTTGACTGAAATGAAAACAAACCCCAAGGAACCAGGGGAAGAGGATTCCTGTTTAGCCACTTGCAAGCCTATGCATTGGGATAGGATCACTGCAGGTGATGGCACCTCCAAAAGTGTCCTGAGGACCCTGTGCAAAAGCCTTGCTCCTTGTCACACTTTCTGCTGGAGCTTGCAAGGGGCTTCTGGCAGCACTCGAGTGCAGGACACAGCTCATAAAGGGAACATACACACTGCTATCCCTTGGTCCTGCCTGGTGTCACTGTGGCGAGGGTGCTGACAGTACAACCCTTTGCAGCCCCCCTTCCTCTCTGACAGCTCCATGGTCTTATGGCACCTCTCCTATCTGGCCCCTGCCAAACACCAGGGCCTGTAAGAAGAGGAGAAGATAAAGCCACAAGGGCTTATGCATGGAGACAGGGTTAAAATGCTTTCCTGCTTGGCATTATCCTGTCACTTCAAAAAAAAAATCACTTGTGCTTGGTGCTTTCAGAGGCAGAAGGAAGTCATCAGGGATATTTATACTGCACACAACAGTTTTCCAGGAAACTTGCAATAGAGGACTGCTAGGGAAAGGGCAGTCTTAAGATAGTCTAAGAGGTGATCCAGTGAGGTGGCACTCCAGTGGTGGGTGCAGACAGAATCCAGAAGAACAATGATGAGATCTTGCATGATGGGAGCAAAGGTGGGAGGGAGATGGGTGCAACCCCTGGCCTGCAGCTCCCTTTTCTGCTTAGTGTCTGTAAGGTGAAAATGCTGTTGAAGTCCTCTGATACAGAAAGAAAACGATAACAGCTTGTCCAGAGAGGTGGTGGATGCCCCATCCCTGGAAACATTCAGAGTCAATTGAACTGGGCTCTGAGCCACCTGATCTAGTTGAAGATGTCCCTGCTCTTTGCAGGACTAGATGGCCTTTAAAAGTCCATTTCAACCCAAATTATTGTATGATTCTATGGCAATGGTGGTTGGGGAGCTGTCTTGCCCAAAGTCCTATTAAAGGTCTGTCAAGAACACTCCTTACTGGGATATGGGACTCTTTTTCCTACTGTGCTTATTAGTGCTCTAAAACCTTCCACGTAAGTTTTTGAGTCCCTGTTTCCCAAGTTTACTTCCCAACCACCTCTTCTCCCGCTTTTCCTTCTCAGAAGCCAGGTGAACTGAGGTCCCAGAGGGAATCACTCTTAGCCATCACCCTTCATTCCCCACAAGATAATACAGTACAGAGGACATTTGATCCAACATCATGGCTGCTATACTCACCCAGGTAAAGATGGAGAAGAAGGAGAACGTGATGGCTGCTCGGGCTGCATCCCCTCCCTCATTCAGTGGGTTGTCCTCTTTTTTGGAAGCTTGCCACTGGTTGGTCAGAAAGCAGAAGCCAACGAACCAGAGGAATGCCCAAAAGGCTGGGATGGACCACCACCAGCATGCCAAAGGGAAGGACAAAGACAAAACGAGGATACATGTGAGCATAACATATACATATCACACTTCTCTGGAAATTCCAGAGAATTGGAACCCTCTGAGTCCCACTATTATGTTGGAGACTGGGCCAAACTGACTGCTCAGCCAGCCTGAGCCCAAGTGAGCTGGCAGGCTCCCTGACAGCAAATTGTCAAGGTGACCAATATGTGTCTGCAGAAACCACCTCAGGAGAGTTCATTTGCTTGTGTTTGGATTGATCATAGGACTTGCATTTGGCCTTGGGAGGGAGCCTGAAGGGCTTCCAGTACTAGAGCAATCACCTGGGCTCTATGAAACAGCCACTGCTTCACAATCCTGTCCTGCAAGGACAAGCAAAGAGCAATTTCTTCCACAGGAGAGGCAGAAGAGTGGGAAGCAGCTGGTTTGCAGTTGCACAGAGACCAGCTTGTGCTCAGGACAGAACAGCTCAGGGACTCACATCAAGGAAAGATACTGAAGAATCACTAATATGCTGTGCCCCCAAGAAAGGGGTAGAGGTAGGAGGTACCTACACTCTCTGCCAGAGGCAGGCAGACACCTGGCAGCGAGGGAAACAGGCATTCCTAAGCAGCAGCAAAACAGGGCACAGTCCTTCTCCCTTCTCTTGTCAGCTGTACATAGGATTGCGAGGCAAGGGGCTATCTGTGAAAGAACTTGCAAGCCCAAAGCAAATTCAGGTCCTTCACCTGATCCTGTCCTCATTCCACTCCTGGCCCCTCTGACATACTCCAGGGAGAGGCTGGCATTGAGCAGTTTGCCTGAATGGCTGGAATAACTATGGCCATAGGGCCAGGAAGCTCACCCGAGACGCCAATGTCTGAGAGCACTGCCTTCTTGCGGTCCTTGACGCTGCTGATCTGCGGGAAGTAGGCATCCAGAGCCAGGTAAAGAAGGCAGCTGAGGAAGGCGAGGACACCCACAGTAATGCCATAGTTGCAGGCATTGTGATTGCGGTTGAAAATGCAGTGCTCTTCCAACTCGTCCATGCGGTTCACGTACCCTTCATTGACAATGGAGCCGAACACCACGATGGAGAACACCTGGCAGGGAGGGAGGCCGGAGACATGTCAGGCCAAGCCCCATCTCTCTGGACCAGCACAAAGGAGCAGAGCTCTGCAGGGGACAGACGCCCTTCGCCTGCATCTCTCTGCTCTGCTGAGCTCCCACCCTGCTGCCTTGCCTGGGCTATAGCCACAGGGAATTTACTGGAAGCATGGTCTCATTTTATTTCTGAGGATTAACTTAAAATAGGACATTTTTAGATTGAACCTTTTTATCCATCTGACCTAAAGCGATGCAAAGCAGTTGCAGTCTGGAGTATGGGTGGCTTCCCACAGACACACAGGGAGGTGACATGGAGTGTAAATCGGGATATGGTTCTGGTGCGGGTGCCTGCATACAATGGCTTCAAGTAGTGGAAATCCTCTTAGTCTGCACTTATTCTCCCACTCACTCCTTTCCCTTCATGAGATTAATTGTTTCTACCATGCATCTGTTCACTGATTTTATCTATCAAGCTACTACGTTTTTTTCTGCATCCACCCTCCCACAATTCACAGTCCCGCTTGCCCTGCAGCTCCATTCTGCTGGATTTCCATTTTCCCCATCTCCCCATGTCACATGCCTTTCTCCAGTTTTCCATCAGCCCACTCCATGACACCACCAATCCTTCTGTCCACTCACCCATATGCCAACACCCTCCAACCTTCCCCACAGATTTTAGGGGTCAAACATCCCTACTCCAGGTCCACTTGTCAGGGCCACTGTGAGTCCTCCCTGCCTGTCACCATCACCGCCACTGCATGTTATTTTAAATCAGGCAGAATTAAGGATGAGTCCAGGTAGAAATGCCCTAATCCGCAGTTGCTGGTCTAATCTTTGCTCATGGGCTTAGCCTTCGTTGCCTGCCACAAGGCTGTCCCTCTTTGACACAGCAGGTTCACCAGAGCAGAGAGCTATTTACAGCAGCCCCAGTCCTGCACCTTGCATCTCAAATAAACAGCTTCCCCTTGCCCACAGAAGAAAGAGGGGAATATTAATGCAGCATGTGCAGATTTTTCTTTGCAAGGCATCTGGAGATCCTCAGTAGGAACAGGCGATTGGATGCTGCCTGCCAGAGCCTAGGGAGATGGGAATGGGACCTCAAGCATGGGATGAAATTACATATGAAGTGCACTAGGACATACCTCTGCCAGCCTGGGAGACGTCTGCACAACAAGACCTGGCACCCTTGGAACCACCAGCCCATCCCCAAGGAGAAGCAGCACACAAGAAGATGAGGAGGCCGAGTCTTCTGCAGGAAGTGCAGCTAGGTCTGAGTGTTTACCTGATCAGGACCCCAGTACCACTTAAGCCAACCAAGCACCAGAAGACAACCCAGAAAGCAGAGAACCAGCTTTGTGAGTGCAGGGAAAATGACTGATTAATGCCAACCCAACACACCACTTATCATCAGTGGGGTTGGATACTCAAGATCCACAGCACAGACCTCTGTTGCTTGGCCTGTGCCATCAAGAACCAGAGGAAAAACCTTACTCACAAGCCCCCAACAGCCCTTGGGCAGATACTCAACACTAATAACATTTCACCTGACAAACTCCAAAAAATATCCACTGACACCAATATTATTTTTTCACCTCAAGATTCATAATTGGGTCACACTTGGGCTGCTGAAATTGGGTGTATGACACTAGAGCAAACTAAAAAAAGCTGGAAGCTGGTGTTCCTAAGCATAGGAACTGTATGGGTTCTGTGAAAATCACAAGAGCTTTTTAAGTTTAGAAGTAAAATAACCAATTTGTCCTCCTCCTCATTCTTCTTGCAAATCGAGATTGATCACATTTTGCAGAAATTGCCCGTGAAAATTAAGTAAGAATCTCTTCTGCTAGAAGCAAAGATTTAGTCCTCAAAATTTCATCCTCAATGGTCTTGAAAGCAGCAAAATTGCAGACAATTACAGCCAGGCCCTTACAGTGGGATGTCTCACACACCTTCAGAACAGACTGGGCTGACAGGTCTGCCTAGGGTCATTGGCAGTAACACCCGAGGAAGAGCTGACAGACTCGTGAAGTGACATCCCAATGTGAGGCTGTGACCAGCACTGACACCTGAAGTACCAACCTCCCCATATTGATCTTATAAAGCGGGTGCCCTGTTTCCTGCCACATTAGACAGAAAGCTTAACTTCTCTTTGGAAGATGAGGAACAGCCTCTAAAGTGGCATAGTCTGGTGTTCAGTTTTGGTTTAGGACTCAAAACTGGTAAACTGTTGATTCCCTGAGCCAGATAAAGCCTGGCAATGAGCTGTACTGTGAGTCTCTGCTTACTGATTCAGGATGAATGAACTTCTGTAATAGTCTCTCCCCAGAGACATATCTGTGGAGATATAGCCTGATACACATCTCTCTGCTCTTAGCTTTGGGTTTGCTGCTGGGCTGGACAGAATAATTTCTTTTTGCATTTGCTCTTTCATACCTTTTTATGCTGGTACATCATAAAGGCACAGCTCAGAGTCACAAGACCAGAAGAAAACCTCCCTCTCCCTAATTTTCAAGCAGAGGTGGCATTCCTAACTTCCTTTCTCCACCTGCAGTCAGCCAAGATGCCAGACTTCTTTCCTGTGAAGAGAAACCTGTCTCACAGCCTGGAGGTGCCCAAGATATGATTTACAGGCAAGCATCTGACTTCAAATGATCTTAGGAGTTTTCTGGGGAGATTCCACTAAGTGTGTTCTCACTTGTGAGCAGAGTAAGACACTGTGGATGCTTATCTTCTCTGCCCTGCAACAGCCATCCCAAAGTACTCTTTGTCCTTAGGAAAGCTTTCTATGGACCAAAGCACAGTGGCTTAAGAGATGTCTCCTTCTCTCTGTCTTTTCCTCACCACTGGCATCAGCTCTGATCCACGCTCCACTCCCTGGCACTGAGGAGAGGGCAAAGAGAGGGCATGCTCCCTTTGCCAGCCTGTCACCACCCTGATGGCACGGAAGCCCACTGTGCACAGAAGCCATGAGCTGGGCTGGATTACACTGACTGGGCAAGAATGGGCAGGCTCAAACCAGAGATTCCAGCAGAACTGGACTGCAAAAAAGCAACTACTGCTGCTGCTGCTGACAGGCAACATCGCCTGTTTCATTCGCATGAAGTCTGTACCCAGAAACTGTTGTGACAAACAATTCTCTAAAAAAAAATCATAGTTATGAGAGCTTAGATCTTGCAGCCTTTAGGAGAAACTGTTGAACACTTCATCCATGGCAGCTATTCCTTGTTGGTAAGGGAGCAGCTGGGTGGAAGTTCACTGACGTGGCAATTCATCTTAGAAAGAGCAAATATATTTTATTTCCTTGATTTCACAATCCATGCCCTGCAAAGATGATCCAAGCGGCAGGTGCAGTATGAATGACTGCCTAAATTATAAACAAAGCACCAAATTTTCAAGGATGAAGTGTTTATGTTCCTGTTCCCATCACATCTGCAGCACTTGTAAACAAATGCCACTGACCAACAGCATTGGCACAAGCTCTGTGTAACTGCTGCTTTTGTCTTCTCCCCCCATTTGGCACTCACTGCACAAAGTCTTGCCTACGGCCACTTATAAAGTGGCCCAAAATACATATCCAGCTGCAAAGCGGAGACAAGGAGAAGATGGCAGAAGTCTTCTCCTGACTGAGCACCGAGATGCAGGCAAGTGGCTTGTCCGCAGGCTATTAGGAGGCTTCCCGAGGCTTCCAAATGCAGCCCATCCTTCCACTCTGCAGAGGGAGATCATTAGCCACTTTCTCATGCTAGGTAACAAAAACCAGCCAGCCAACCCCAGCTTTGTGCACTCAAGCTGCCTCGTTTCTTCAGCAAGGCTGCTTCAGTCAGGTAACAGACTTGAAGTAACTAGATTTTTAGGTTGAGAGGGTTTCTTTAAGCCTCCAAGAGCAACATCAATTGGGCAGGCGTGCAGTCTGTCTGGAGGTGCACATTTAATAAGGAGTAATATATTCGGCTACACTGAAAAAAGGGACAGAAAAGAGCACTTGGAAAAGATCTGACCAACTCAGCCCTGCTGCTGGAAGCCGGCTTAGCTCCACTTCACTGCTCCTTAAACACTGCATCCACATAGGTTGTTGCAATCATTTTCCTCGATTCCTGTTTTCATTCAAGAGCTTCGAAGACACCAAGCGCAGTCCAGAGCCAGGTGCATTGCAAAGCTGACAGAGGCAGAGAAACATGCCAAAAGACACAGCAAAATGAACTTAATGCTTAGCACTGCAGGGAGGAGACAGAGAAGCTGAGAGGTTTCCTCTCCTCGTTTCTCAAGGGCCTCATGCTGGCCATTACAGGCATGTAAGGGTTCATTACAGCGAGAAAAGTGCAAAAGAGGCAAAATTCTGCATCCTGCCACAAAATACCGTTTTTTTTCCCTTTTAGTAAACTGGCTGATCTGATTTTGCCAAAGACAAAGGTGAGAGATGAGAAGAGAGGCTCTCCAGTCCCTCCCCACTGCAGTCTCAGACCTGCAGAAAGCCAGGCGAAACCTCCTGAGCATCATGTGAGGCGCTTTCCACCATGCTGCCCATCCCCAGCCCTGCATCAGACACTCCTGAGCATCATGTGATGGATGCAAAGCACAGCCAGCCTCTGGCAGTGCACTAGGATTTTCCTGCACCTCATCCCAGGACTTTGTCATGCTGCCTTCCTGACTTCATCCCCAAGATCCCCATGCTGGCTGCGGTGTTGGTAAGGCTGAAGAGGGTTTCTGCCGAGCTGCCTGCTTGGGCTCGCTGCAGTGCCCTCCAGTCACAGCCTCTGTCGCACTGCGTGCTGCCTCTCCCTCTCACACACTCCCTTTTTGATTCTGTTATAGTGAGGAAATAGTTTGATGACATAATATTCCTCGTGGGACTTCAAATCAAATCCCTCCCAGGCAGAATGAAGCCATAACCTCTTCTGAGTCTGATCTGGTAATGACCAGGAATAAATCTGTTTAAAAAGAAGGCAAGAGCAGGAGATGGTGCAAATGATAAACTGGCAGAGATGATCTGGCTTTCATTTTCATTCAGCCACTTGCAAATGGAGTCTCTGGAAAGCCCTGGAATGCCCTGCACAGATGTGGAATATTATTATTATTATTATTATTATTATCATCATCATCATCATTAAACCTACTTGTATTTAGGTCATTTTGAAGAAAACATATGCAGCTTTTGAGATGCATGGGACTGGCAGCTTGGAAACAGGCGACCTCTATTTATTCCCCCCAGCCTGTACCACACAGGCAGCAAACAACTCCTGCCCACAGTCTCAACAGTGTCTGAGCCTTGTGCAGGTGCTGGAGGGAGCCAGCCTCCCTGGACCCCATTTCCCTTGAACGTGGGATGGGGAAAGAGCACAGGTATGCCAGCACCTCCCTCCCAGCACACCCTCCCTGGCCATCAGCCACGTGGCACCAGCTCCCCAGCCAGGGCTGAGCCAGAGCAGGTGACTGAAGGGAGAAAGGTTCCACATCCCTAATTCCTGCCATGGGATCTGGGACATGCTTTCTTGGCCAGCCAGCTTTTTTTTCACACATAGTTTGGCAGCTGACTGCCTGGCCATTAACCCTTCTGCCTCCCACCAGACCTGTGCTCAGGTCTCATGCACTTTCCGTGGTTAAACAGCATCTTTTGTTCCACCACTACTGGTGACAACCCTCCACAATCACATGTCTATGGTAGTATCCAGGTTCTTCTGTGCTTTCTAGATGGGCCCTACATTATTATGCCGCTGGTCAGTGAAGTGACCACCCAAAAGTTGCATCTTTTTCCAAGAGGAAGAGTTCAGTTTTCTTTCTAGCAACACATTTCCCCCTCCTTGGCTTGGCTGTGCCAGCATAGACAGAGAACTGCACCCCCTGCCACCTGCTCTTCTTGCAGTCACGAGTCCTCTCTGCTGCCTTGTTTTGCCACAAATATTTGCCTTAGCCATGTCCCATCACCATGCAGTTCCTCTGCTCCCCTCCTGTATGCCTCTCATGTTTTGAAACAGCAGATTACACATGGTTGTCTTAGTTTTTGCTCATGTTTGACTGTCTTTGGTCTTTGTGTTATTTCTTAGATTTTTATCTGGAAATGTCATTAATGAGAGACTTGTTTCTGCTGCAAGATCCCTCCTGGAAATGCAATGCTGGAAACAAACAACCTGCTGTATCCAACCTGAATCACTGTGCAGCTGTGCACATCTGTTGTTCATCTTCTGACACAGCCTTTCACCCAAGCCCAGTGACAGCAAATACCCAAAAACCCTTTTGAAGCTGACTGAGGCAAGGGCATCCCACAAAGAACTGTCCCTGGGGCTTGGCTGACAGCACATGCTTTCAACCGCCACGTTTCTTTCATCTGCACCAATGGACCTCGCAAGCACGCAGCCAGCGAGCATGGTGGCTGCAGTAAAAATGGGGTGGAGGAGCAGAGGCAGACAGCAGGAGCTATGGGCCCGGAACATGGGGAATATCTCAGCTAAATTAACTTGGGACAGAAAGAAGGTGGGAGCCCAGTTGCAGCTGATTTTAGACCAACAAGGCCTCCAGGCTCTAAGTCTCAGTTTAGCCACTATTGCAAGCCCACACTGTGTGTCCTTGGGAAGAGACAAGTGGTGTTGTAAGCCAAGTATGAGTGTGGCAAGCCAGGGACCTGCTGGCAAGGCAGGAGATGGGGCTCTCTGCCATGCTGTGGCTAGCTCCCATCCTCCACCTTTCAGGTGCCAGCCTGTCATGGGGAAGCCAGGAATGTGGTTCCTGTCCTTCACCTGCCTTGTCTGCTCAGCTGGAGCTGCTTGGAATGTGCTGTGGCTGTAGATGCAGAGGACAGCGCTTTCTGTACAAGCTCAGATGTTCTGCTATCAGCTAGAGGACATAGTGGCAACACCAGCAGGTGATGGAAAAGGAGATGGAGCTCCTCTCCTCACCAAACCTCCCTTTACAGAGGTGTCGGAGGGGGACTTGGCACCTCAATCTATGTGACAAGTTTTAACAGGCTGCTTTGTCTGTGCAGTTCTGGTTGGAAATACTCTTACTCAAGCCCACATCCAAGCAAGTTGGGCCTGCTTCCAAAAACAGAGTTACTTTAGCCTTGTTAGACTTTTACATCGAGCAGCACTTCAGTTTCTCCAGCAAGCAGGTTTCCAAGCAGGCAGGAGCACCTGGAACAACCTGTTTCAATTAGCATTTTACTTATTTATGGCGCCAGTGCTACATCCAACGACTGTGGGTTGCAAGGGAGCCATTCAGATCCCCTGCACCAGCCGTGGAGAGCACTGTTGCACTGCCCTGTGGGTCAGGGCACAATGGGAATACGTAGGGATGTGCTCACACTCACCCGCTTTATTTCAAGAACAATCCTGGAGCTGCGCAGCTCCAGCTCAGTGTGGGCCACCTAGCTCCACCAGCTCCAGCTGTAGCACCAACAGCTCCAGCTTCTGGGTCGCCTAAACATCCAAACCTGACACAGGCACCCCACTGACCCCTAGCACACACAACAGGCAACCAGGCAACCTTTCTGTAGGGAGACACTCACTCTGCTGTGCCTGCTGACCTCCAAAGCACCCACGAAACCTGAGCTGCCTCACAACACTGTTGTGGTGGACAGATGTTACAGAATTGCTAAACTCTTTCCATAGTTTAGCATTCTCCTTGTCAAATTTATCCTATCTCCTCTTCAGCAAGGAGCAACATAAATAATCTTCGGTCATCCCATCTGTTCCTGATCCTGCAGTTCTCCCTGGAGACTTGCTGCCACCTCAACTGGGCTGCAAACTCCCTGGGCAGGAGCCAGTTTTGGTGCCTGTTGGTAAAAAGCCATATGCACCTCTGTGCCATCATGAAGTCTGCTAAAAGGCAGCATGACCCAAGCACAAGGTCACTGCCTGAGGAGGTGACCATGAGAATTTCTGCTCTCAGTGAAAGCTCATCACGTGAAAGGGACCAAAAGGAACCTCCAGCTTGCCCTGGGGAGACAACGGACCATTCATGCCATGAGCAGGATAAAGGCAAATGAGATCTCAGGAGACGGCAGGCAAAATACTTTCAGTGTGTGCAAGAGTATGTGAAAGGAAGGACTCTCAGAGAGACCAGGAGAAGGGAGAGTCTTTGGCCACCAGAAGAGTTTGGGCCATAGAGCCTGGCACTAGAAAGTCTAAGTATGGATGCAATCACAGTTTATAAATACCCAGGAGAAAACACCAGGGATGGAAAAGCACCATTTAAACTGATGGGCAAAAGATCACAAAAGTGAATGGATAGCAAACAGATTTACAGTGGAAAGCCTCTGACCACTGGAACCACGGAACCCTCTCTCAGAGGAAGTGAGAAGGGAAGAAAACCATGAACTAGTCTTTTTTTTCAGCACAATTCAACCAATTTATGGAAGGGGACATAAAGGGTCTGATGCTTGTGAGAGCCTGAGAGAGCACTTCACTGGCCACAAGGACCCGTCTTGGTCTCAAGTTTAAAGAAAAGACCAAAACTACAACAAAATATTTGGGGTGAGCTTTAGGTTCCCCTGCTTTGTTAAAGGAGAGATGCTCAGGAGGACAGACAAGACCAAGCCAGGGGAAAAGCGGGAGAAGGAAGGCATACCCTTGCACCATGGTGGCCATGCCACTCTCCCTTGCTGAACTGCTGACCTGGAGCAGCTCCAGCTTCTGCAAAAGGACTTTAATTTCCAGGGCCAAGTGAAGTGCCTGGGGTAAATCTCATCCTGTCCTCTGTCAAGGTCAGATGGGCAGGGAGAAATAGCGTGGGGTCTCAAGGTGATGCCACTCTCCAGCAAGTGCTTCTTTCCAGGGGAGATATTGCAGGGAACAGAAATGAGCTCAGCAAGCAAGCCAACAGTGTCTGAGACACTCTGAAGCAGATTAGGTGCCTAATTAAAAAACAAACATATTTCTTGCTCTCTCTCCCTCACCTGGTGCCTCTGGGAAGCCAAAAACCTGCAGTGCTCGGATGAAGGAAAAAAAACCCACCGGACTGAGAGGCAGATAGAGAAAGATGAAATTCTGCCACAGAGATTAGCAACGGGAGAGCCTTTGTAGGTCACATCACGTCCATCATCTCTGGGCACACAGGCTGGCTCCACTCCAGCCTCCCAGGGGCGGGGGGCACGCGTAGCCCCTCGCTTGGTGCCCAGCAGCAGCCCCAGCACAGCCAACCTACTCCCAGCGTGATGTGCTGTACTGTAAACAAGCTCAGGCAGATGGACAGACAGACAGAATGCCTGCATTAATCAAGTCCTCAGCTGTCTTGGGGCTCTCCAGCCATTCCCTAAGTCACCCGGAGGGGACATCACGCAGCCACCCAGGCTGCCTTCCCACCACCACCAGCAAGCCAGGCCACCTTCCCAGTTTCCACCTGGCACTGCTTTTATTTTATTTTCCCAAAGCCAGCCTGATGCTTTGCCTCCCAGCTCCCATATGCATGTGTCTCCCCGGCTCTCTCTCCCTGCCCTCCCTTCTCCGCTCCGGGCTGAGACCTCAATCTCTCCCCCGCCAGCTCGCTGCTGCAGCTCTCGCTCCCTTAATCCCAATGACCTTCTTGCACAAACGCGCCAGCCCCATGGGCAGCCATGGGATCAGCGTCACGGGAAGAGGAGAGACCTTCCCCTGACAACCCCGTTAGGCTCCTCTTTCCCCCTGCCCTCTTCCCCATGAATTACAGAGAGGAAAACATTACAGGGAAAGCAGGTTGGGGGGCTGAGACAATAAGAGTAAAACACGGAGCGACATCCAGCCCCTACATCCCCATTCAACGCACCCCAGCATGGCCTGAGCTTATCACCATCTGACCCACAGGGAAGCAATTCCAGGACTGCAGCATCCCCCTTCCCAAGTTCCCCCTATCACCCCACATCCTGCTGCCTCCCTACGCATCCACCATAAATGCACAGGCATGAAAAAGTGAGAAGACACCCCACCCTGGAAACCACCAGAGATGGAGACAGGGTCATGGTCCAGCCTGACTCACCCTTTCCCTCCCCACGGAAGAAACCCCAAACCAGCCTGGTCTCACCCTGCATGGGCCTATATCCACACACGCAAATATATATGTACATACAGCTGTACATCTATGCGTGCACACACACATATGGATATATAGGGAGACTTATACATACAGAGATATATAAACCCAGAGACAGATCCCTATATCCAAACATACCTGCATATGCATATTTAACAGAGATACAGCCATAAATTCTATGGAAGCATTTACGTATATATCTGTGTGTGTACAGATCTAGGCTGTGTGGAGACATATTGATGGACACATGCATATTATATATGTGGATACATGTGCATACACACGCATATACAGCGCACATAATAATAAATATGTAATACATAACAGCATATGATGATAACAACACATAATAACATATAATGGTATGTAACATACAGCATAATGATTTTTTATATGTGTGTGTGTGTGGTGGGTGTGTGTGTGTATGCAGGCGTGCAGGAAGGTCAGGGTCGGGTCGGTGGCGGCTGCCCGCCCCGGAGGAAGCCCCGAGTCCCCCGCAGCCCGGCGGGTCGCCCCCCGCCCCGGTGCCGATGCCGGTGTCGGTGCCGCCCCCGGGGGCGGCGGGGCCTTACCCAGGAGACGAACCGCAGGATGGTCTGCGGCTGCCGGATGAAGGCCTGCGGGTCGAAGGCGCCGCCGGCTTTCCCCGCTCCGAAGGCGCCCCCGTCCATGGCGGCGCGGGGGTGGGCGGGAGGCAGGCGGGGGGCTCGGCGGGCGGTGCCGGGCTGCGCCGAGCCGAGCCGGGCTGCGCCAAGCCGCGC
>VYZT01015816.1:754824-835185 GCA_013400735.1 Pomatostomus ruficeps | reverse complement strand
GGCGACGAGCCGCGCGCGCCCGCCCACGGGGACGCGCCGCGCCGGGAGCGCGCACCCACCCCTTCCCCCCGCCCCGCCGCCGCTGCCCGTGGCACACAGCGGGGACAGTGGGGCTGGAGGGTGCGGGCACTGCGGGGCTGAGAACACCTCCCGCTACAAAGGCAGCCCACCCCAGACCCCTGCGGGAGGGATGGGGGCGATGACACTCCTGGTTTCTGTAGGGCCCAGCAGCGACAGCTCCCCGCCCGCCCACATCCCCTGCTCAGCCCGAGTGGGGCTGCATGTGGGGCTGTGTTCAGTCCTGGGCTCCCACGTGCGAGACGAGGAGGTGCCGGAGAGGGTCCCGCAGAGGCCACAGAGATTATTTGGGGGCTGAAGCATCTGTTAGGAGGAGAGACTGCGGGAGCTGGGCCTGTTTAGTCTAGAAAGCAGAAGACTGAGAGGGGAGCTCTTTAATGCGTATAAATATCTCAAAAGTGGGTGGATGGTGCCAGACGCTTTTCAGTGGTGCCCAGCAGAGCAATGGCCATAAGCTAAAACACACGAAGTTTCACTTCAATATGAGGAAGAACTTCTTTAAATGCAAGGTGGCAGAGGCACTGGAATAGGCTGCCCAGGGAGCTCGTGGAGTCTCCCTCTCTGGAGACATACAAAACCCATCTGGATGCGTTCCTGTGTGTCTTGGTTTGTCTACACTGTGTCACCTGCTCTAGGTGTCCCTGGCAAAGGACTAGGTGAGCTCCTGAGGTCACTTCCAACCCTAACAATTCTGTCATTCTCTCATTCTGTGATGCTGCCCCACAGAGGCCCCCATAGAGGGGTAAGGCAACCCATTATCCCAGGGGCCAGTTCCCTCACCAGATGCCAGCCCCTGGGCAGAGATGCCCGGTGAGCCTCAAAATCACACTGCAGCAAAGCCTGGGGCTCTCATTTCCAACATCCGCCACCCTACTCGCACTGTGTCCCTGGAAGGGGGCAGGAAAAGGCCCTTTCTGGACATGGTGAGTCCAGATTTTGGGGAGACCCCCTGACTCTAGGAGGCAGAGAATGAAAGATACACACTTTGCACTCCAGAGGCTGCAGCCTTGAGAGTCACTTGGGCTTCTTCATTGCCCACATTACCACCATGGCCACTGGCACAGGCAAGAAGGCATGTGGGGGGAGAAGCGTTCCAGCCTTAAGGGCAATTCCAGCTCCTTGGCCCATGCCTTTTGTGTAGAGTAGCTGCATACCCGTGGTCTGCTGGCTGCTGCAGAGTCCCTGATAATCTGTATTAACAGGACTGAAATGGAAAGCAAGCCCTTGGGTTGTGACATGGTTCCCTAAGCTCAGCAGTGGAAGCCAAAAACGTACAAGAGCTTAAAGGCAAATGTATGGGGGAGAGGGAAGAGCATTTAAAGCCCAACCCATGGCCACCCATTGGGAGTTGCACCTCAAAAAGTGAGCGGGCATTCCTCACCTTTTGCGGGGCTACTTTTGAGGGGCGGGTTGGCAGTAGAATGAGCAGTGACATCTTCTGCTAGATCACCCTGCTCAGAGCCCTGTCCAACCTGACCTTGAATCTTTCCAGGGGTGGAGCATCCCTGTTTTAGGAAGATGAGCTGCAGTGCCAGCATCCTGAGCTCTCCAGTTCGTTCTGGACGCAGGAATCTCCCCACAGTGTTGTGTCAAACACATCCTTCTCTGTAAACCCCAGCAGATCCTGAGGGCAAATTCTGGGTGCCCCACGTGCAGGAGACTCCAGACCACCCAGCTCTGTGTTCCACTGGGCTTGGGTTTGCATCCCCTTCTGTACCACAGTGGGATTAAGGCCCATGTTCACTATAATAACACAAATGAAAGTTCATGAAAGGAAATGAAATGAAAATTCATGGAATTAAATTTCAACATTTAATGAAATTGAGTGAAATTTTGAAATGTCGTGAAATTAAAATTAACATAATGAAATGTCATTAAATGAAGTAAAATGAAACTTGATGAAATGAAGCTTGATGAAATGAAACGACATGTCAAAATTTCATGACATGAAATATCAAAATTTCATTCATTTCATGAAATTTCGTTGCATGAAGTGTAATGGAAGTGAAACGAACGCGATCTGTCATGACCCGTGACCGTGCGCGCTGACGTTCCCCACAAGCCCCACCAGATAGTTCCTACGCTGTTGTTTTTCCGCGCATCGCTGCCCGCGCATCTTTATGGCCGCGCTCGCCGCCCGTAGCACCGCCCGCGCCGCCGCACCTCCCGCCCTCTCGCGAGACCGGGCGCGAGGCGCTTATAAAGGCTGCGCGCGGCGTTGGCGGCCCTTCTGGCGCGGCGCGCGGGCAAGATGGTGGGTGCTGAGGCCTCTGGCCGCGCCGCGCATTCCGCGGCTATCGCCGCCATCCCGCGGGCATCGCCGCCATCCCGGCTCCGCCCGTCCCGCGCCCGCCGCCCCCGGCACCTGCGGGACACCGTGCGGGGCTCATTTCTTGGCGCGGGCGAGGCGCTGTACGGGGAGGCCGGGCGGGTCGGCGCGGTGCCCGGCGCGGCGTGTGGGTGGTGCCGGCGGCTGTGGGGGCATTTGGGGCCTCTTTTTCTAGGAAGGGGGGCGGCTTTTCTCTGGAGAAAGTTCAATATGACTTTCTTGGGGCTTTAAACCTCGCTTAGCGCAACTCGTGTCGAGTATTTTTTTTTTTTTTAGATAAAGCCATGTTTATTTTTAGTTCCGTGCATAGCTGCACGGTATAGTTCTTTAATTTGGATGTAAGATTGGATGGGTAAACCTTTCTTTGGGTTGAGAGTTCTCCAGATGGACCCCAGTCTTTACATGGCTCTCAGGTTGCAGAGGGAGGCTGCACGGGTGGTTCTCGAGGAGGAAACCTTTGGAAAAAATACTGCGCTTCCACCCAGCGCGACTGACTCAAAGGTGGATGTTGAAATGCTGGTTTACTGCAGTTTAGCAAACTGAAATTGTTTTTGTAATGCTTATTTTGGCACTGATTCAATGAAAGAAGTAAAGCTGTCTGCTGCGTTTTCTAGACTTGTGGGGTGTACTGAAATTCTGGTGGCAATCCATGGCCAAATTACAGCTTCGGTGGTTCCCTAGCTGGAGTGGGACTTGATGACATCTTAAAATAGGCTTGGGAAGGGGTGTTACAGAAGTCTGAGAAGTATATAGTTGGAGCATGCAGATTACATTCCTGTAACGTAATGGAATTCAGAAGCCCCACCGCTGTACTGGGAATTTCTGGAATACGAAATATTTTGTATATATATAATATTTATGTTTTAAGGCAAGGGGAGAGTTGGCCTTTGCCCTCAAGTGGATGTAAGCAAGTATCTGTAGCAAGTACTAAGTGTTGGCTTTCTCTCCGCAGTCTCACCGCAAGTTCTCGGCCCCGAGGCATGGCTCCCTGGGCTTCCTGCCCCGCAAGCGCAGCAGCAGGCACAGGGGCAAGGTCAAGAGCTTTCCCAGAGATGACCCCAGCAAGCCTGTCCATCTCACCGCCTTCCTGGGGTACAAAGCTGGCATGACCCACATTGTCCGGGAAGTGGACAGACCTGGATCTAGTATGTATTAAAGTTTCTCTCCATAGAGGTGGGTTTGGTCAGGAATGGTGACAGGTGGCCCGTTCAGTAGTACCTCTGGACTTTAGTCTTAGCTTGACTTCACCCTGTTCCAAGTCCTTAGTAGGTGGTGTATTTCTGCTGTAACTGCTGGTTTGGTTTAACTGTAGGGTAACAGGCTACCTTGGGATGGCTCTTCTGCATGGGGGGGACATCAGTGGTTTCTCAGAGAAAAATTTTTCTGGAAAAAACACCTTCAGTGGCTTTTTGGAGATTGTCCAGTCCTGGATGTGTTACTTGCTGCCATCCATTTTGCCTGTTCACCTTTGCTGACCTTCTTACTGAGCCAGCCTCAAAGTTTGGCAAGGCCTTAAATTATGACTTAAGGGTCACTTTACTGTGTGTCATCTTTGAAAGAAGAAAGAACTCGAGTCATTTAAAGTGTCACATGAAGGACTTGGGAGTGAGAAAAAACAGGTGATGTTTGAGAGTTGCTGCTGGAATTAATTGTGCTGTATTTCTGCTTCCATCCAGAGGTGAACAAGAAGGAGGTGGTGGAGGCAGTCACTATTATAGAGACTCCTCCCATGGTCATCGTGGGCATCGTGGGATATGTGCAGACTCCTCGTGGTCTCCGTAGCTTCAAGACCATTTTTGCTGAGCACATCAGTGATGAGTGCAAGCGCCGCTTCTACAAGAATTGGTGAGAGAGCAGAGCCTTGGCTGATCTCAGGCCATGGTTCATATTTTTACTGCTGGGTTGCAGATGATCCTAGTGCAGCTTTTTGAGGAGGCTTTTAGCAGTTAGTGTTTAGCTTTGACGGAGTGGCCTAATGATGGGATAGGCTGTAGGAATGGCTCTGTGAGGGTGACAGTATAATTTTAGGCGGTGCCCTTTTTGGTGTGGGTGTGGTGGCTTTGGGTTTGCCTGAGAGCTCCTTGACAGGCTACACGTGATGATACTTCGACGGGCGGACATAAGGAAATCGCCTCTGGCGCTTGTTGTTGAGTGTCGAGTCCTGACTGTAGTCCTGTTTTCTCAGGAAGGGGGAAGACAAGTGTCACTTCTGATTGCCGTTCCAGGCACCACTGCTGTGATTGAAAGTGTGCATTTGCCCGAGCACGGCTCCAGCGTGTCTGGAGCTTCCAGCCTGTTTATGAACTTGGCAGGCTGAAAAGACGTCAGAGTGGAGCAATAAAGATCTCAAGGGTGTTTCAGTAATGACCTTGCTGTCAGGCGCTCAAGGGAGGGGGAATTACGGTATTTTGAAACAGATCGCCGTCATCTCACAATTGCTTTAAATGTCTGGTTTTTTTCGGTTATTGTTTGACGTCTCTTCACAGTCTTTTGTTTTCTGTAGTGTGAATGTTAATGTGCTTTGGAATTCATGGCAGCTCCTCTCAGCTTTGGCAATGTTGCCACTGTCTGATGAGCTCCAGGCTCCGCTTGCCAGTGGAAAAGAGTCATTAGAAGCTGGCAATGAGCCAAAGCCAACTGAGGTGGCAGCTCCTTCCGCTCATCCCCACTTCCCTGGGGGTTGATGAAGGGCTTAGCCAGACCTTGTCTTTGCTCTGCTCCTGAAGGCACAAGTCCAAGAAGAAGGCCTTCACCAAATACTGCAAGAAGTGGCAAGATGAGGAGGGCAAAAAGCAGTTGGAGAAAGATTTCAATAGCATGAAGAAATATTGCCAGGTTATTAGAGTCATGGCTCACACTCAGGTAAGGGCCTGTGGGACTCACATATGCTGGAAACAGCTGAGAGAGCAAGCTTGAAACTTGATCCACCTTTGTGGGGAGATTTCTGCTGTCCCCTGCAGCTTAATACTGACTATTCAGCACATTACAAATTCATTCTCTACAGAGCTGTGTTCACAGAGTGTTTAAGGAACGTTGGCAACCACTGGCACTCTTTTGAAGGAGTGTCCAAGAGAGAGTAGTGCGAACTTCTTGGGCTCAGTCGTTTGCTGATACCATGTAGACCTGGATGCTCTTAATTCCAGCTACAAATAGAACCAGGCTGAACACTGAACTCAGGGGTTTTAGTGCTCAGCATCGTTTCAGGCTGTGTTCTGTTGGGATTGCAGGTGCTCAGACTTCTGATAGCTTCTCTTGCTCAGCTGAAGGAGCTGTTGCACTGAGTGGTGGTGTGGTGGTGCCTCCCCACCTGTCAGTGCTCTCACAGACTTTCTTGGGAGATGGATTAAATCTTTTGAGTTGGCTCTAGTAAAAGTAAGGTGTAAATGCGATCCAACCTGAGGTGGCTTTAAGTGTGGCAGGCTTTATCAATCAATCAGAACAGTTTGGGTTGGAAGGGACCTTAAAGATCATCCAGTTTCCACCCCCTGCTATGGACAGGACACTAAACCAGGGTGCTCAGGCCTCTGTCCAACCTGACTGAACAGTTGTAGAGATGGGGCATCCAGAGCTTTTCTTGGTAACCTGTTCCAGTGACTCACGGCCCTCATAATAAAAATAATCATTCTTAGGTCCAATTTAAATCCACCCTGTTTCAGTTTAAAACTGTTGCCCCTTGTCTTGTCCTTCCTCAGTGGAATTTGGCTGATGGCTGTGGGGTTAGAGAGCTCTGTGCTCCTGTGTGTGGCATATAACTTCCAGATGCAATGACTTGCAAGCCACTGTACAACCTTCCCCCTTATTGTACAGCCTTCTTTAAGTTTTATATCTTGGAGAAGGATATTAGAAAAAAAGGTTCGGCTAGGGCTAAAAGGATACTGGCCTTATTAGTAGAGCACGAGCTGAATGTCATGCTTTTCGTGTTCTAGATGCGTTTGCTTCCCCTGAGACAGAAGAAGTCTCACTTGATGGAGATCCAGGTGAACGGTGGCACTGTTGCTGAGAAAGTGGATTGGGCCCGGGAGAAGCTGGAACAGCAGGTGCCTGTGTCAACAGTCTTTGGCCAGGATGAGATGATAGATGTCATTGGAGTCACCAAGGGCAAGGGATACAAAGGTAAACACATGGAAGTCCTTCTCTTTGTGATAGGATACAGTTTTTAATTAAATCCTAGTCTTGAGTTTTCACAAGTGTGTGTGCCAAGAGCTGGGCAGGTAAATCCATGGTGCTGTCACAGTTCAATGATGAGACCATGGAATGAGCGCTGGGCATGGCGCCTGACATCCATGAGGAGTCATTCCATGCTGCCTTCCTTCTGAGAACACAGCCCAAGGTACAGCCAGGGAGGGAGCTTCACCAGGAAGTGTTGATTCCTGGGATGCTGGGTCTGCACTTCCCTTCTGTTGCCTGAGGACTGCAGCTTGAAAGGTGGCTTAAGCTGTGGATGAGGTGTTTGGTGACATCTCAGCTTGACAGCGGTCGTCACTGCTGCTTTGGTCCCTTACAGGCGTCACCAGCCGTTGGCACACCAAGAAGCTGCCGCGCAAGACTCACCGGGGCCTGCGCAAGGTGGCCTGCATTGGCGCCTGGCACCCTGCCCGCGTGGCCTTCTCCGTGGCCCGCGCGGGCCAGAAGGGCTACCACCATCGCACCGAGATCAACAAGAAGGTTGGTGTCTCTCAGGTGCTGGGAAGGAACGAGAGCTGGCTGATGTCATTTGCTCTGTGACAGTGAACAGAGTGGGGGAGTTCTGCTTGGGGTGTTTTGCTCTATTAGAATGTTATCTTGGGGATAGTGGCCATGATATGTTGGATAACTAAAATTCTTGCCATGGCCACGTGTTTTCAAAGTGCAACAGACTGCTTCCTGTGAGCCTATGTAGAATTCCCTTGCATTTTATCTGTTGACAGACTCTTTCTCCTACCTTTTGCTAAGTAGAATTTCTTTGTCTTTTTAGATTTACAAGATCGGCCAAGGTTACCAAATCAAGGATGGAAAGCTGATCAAAAACAACGCATCAACTGATTATGACTTGTCTGACAAGAGCATTAACCCTCTGGTGAGTTGCTGTGACTCTAAGCCAGGAGTCTGCTTGTGAGCTGCAATCCTAAGAGAGAAGTGGGTCTTGTATAAGTCACAAAATGATGGAATGAAGAGCTCTTGAAATAAGTCGGCTACTGTTGGAGGTGGTGGTGTTTAGTCAGTCTCAATATTGACTTGTATAACTTGGAAATTGCATTTGTTATGTGGCAATAGGACAGAGATGTTACAAACCTTGAATGGTATTTGTAAATTTACAAGGAATAACTTACCAAGAAGAGCTTCTGCTGTTTTGTCAGCCTCTTCTGCTGTTCTTAATAAAAGCCTTACAGCAACAAGTAAATTGCAGCAATACTGGAAACAGCATTTCAGTGGATGTGGGAATGGCCAAGGCCCAGAAATGGTGTGGATCTGTAGGCAGGTGTGATCACTGGTCCTGCTTGGTACAGAGCACTGACTGTTCTCTCCTTGCTCAGGGAGGCTTTGTCCACTACGGTGAGGTGACCAATGACTTCATCATGGTGAAGGGCTGTGTTGTGGGGACCAAGAAAAGGGTCCTAACCCTGCGCAAGGTGAGTGGTGCAGCCTGCTGCCTCATGGGCTGGAACAGTTCAAGAGAGCTGTGCTGCCTCTGGTGCAGGTGGTGTGTGCTGCTCTGGGGGATCGTGGCTTGCTAGAAGGAAAAGCCTCCCACACAAACCCACCTCATAGTAATGACCTTGGGAGTGGTGTGAGATCATTTCTGCAGGTAACTCAGTCCAGGGTTGTCTGTAGTGATGGACATGGTTTAGACTTGAGAGTTCCTGTGACCATAAGGACACTGGTAGCCTGGGGCTCATGCTGCTGGGAGCTGACCAGTCTTCAGCCTTGAAAGGCGAAAGATGCAGGGTAGATACTCTTAAGTATTCCTTGCACATGGTAGCTTCTGAAGCATGAGGTCAGAGTGAGTGAGGAGGCCTTAGCCATGGAGGTGACAAGAAGTAGCTGGTGTACTGGAGGCTGAAAGGGTGGTGCTGCTGCTGCTGCATACTCACCTGGCATCTCTCTTAGTCCCTGCTTGTGCAGACCAAGCGCCGGGCTCTGGAGAAGATTGACTTGAAGTTCATTGACACAACATCCAAATTTGGTCATGGCCGCTTCCAGACAGCTGAGGAGAAGAAGGCTTTCATGGTAAGGACACTTCTGGCACCTTTGTTGTCTTTGAGCTCATGGCAGCTGATGGCTTGGCCTTGAGGCAGTCACATGGGCACAGTTTCTGTGAAACAAACTTCAGTCGAGAGGCCTCTTTCTCTGCTAACTTGGTTATAACTGCAGGGGACCTGGGGTCTCACTTCCCCTGTGACAGCTCTTGGTGCCTGAGGGGTGTTGCCGTATTTGGGCAAAAGTTGTTCAAGGATGAAGCGTGGAACAAGCACTGCTCCATTTCCTCTAAGAGCATCTTTGGAGGAGGTGGCTCACAGTGGTGGCATTGCCAGTTTGTTGCTCGCTGGGGAAAGCAGCTGGGAGTGCTGTGAGCCCGCCCTGGCAGGGTCAGAGCAGTGCCACGCTTGTGGCTGAGCAGGAGCTTCCCCACCAGGTGGCACCAGCGTTGCTGCTCAGTGCATCCAGAGTCACCCAGTCAGCCCAGTGTGGCTGCGCCAGGCTCACCTTTCCCAAAAACCTCTGGCTATGGAGATGGGCATGGGGTTTCCAGTGGGTTGCAACATGGAGACCTTTTTTTGCCTCAGTTTCTTCACAGCTTTTGTGGTTGGGATGTGATGTCTTTTGTGCACACTGCTGTTTACATAGCTTGGTTTTTGTGTATTTTTTTCAGGGACCACTCAAGAAGGATCGCATTGCTAAAGAGGAGGCGGCCTAATGAGTGGAATGATCCTGTGGCCTGTGTGCTCTCAGACCAAACAATAAATATTTTAAAGAAATGAACTTTGCCTCTTGGTATATACATTGCTGTGTCAAGCCTGGTACTCTCTAGGTTCTACATGTGGATAAAACCAAAGAAGCAAGTAAAGCTCTAGTTCATGAGCATCCACTTTATAGCAGGGTTCCTCTTAAAAGAATTAAGCTGCTATTGCTGATTTTGGAGAGCAAACATTGTGGGTCAGAGCAAGGCTTCTCTGTGTGAAATAGTAAAGCAGCAGGGGCCCTAAATGTGTTTACAGTTGCTGAGATATTAGTCCACATGTCAATCTGCTGCATGGACAGAGAGCTTTGTGACAAAGGTGTTTTGAAATACATCAGACAGTTCAAACGACTAAATTTTCAGTAGCTGATGGATGCTCGTTGTTGCCATGGAAACCTTCCAGTTTCTTTGTGGCAGGGAGTGTAACCTGCACACTTGGCAAATGCAGTTTGCTGCTGTCCCTGTAAGCAGAACAAGACAGTAGGTATTCTGAAAAAGTCCAGCCTCGTAACAGCTGGGTCTTTCTGAACGCATGTAAGCTTCCCTGCTGAAAGGTGACAGGAAGCAGGCCTGCCTGGCAGGGAGGAGGATGATCTGCATCCCAGCCTCTGAGGAGGAGGGAGAGCTGTGAGTGCTGCTGGTGTTGTGTTACTGCCTGACCCAAAATACCCTGCTGGCTCCCGGGGAGATGGTTTGGTGTGTCCTTCACTGACCATAATTGGAGATGTGGCAGAGATTGAGGCAGTAACTCCAGGCCTTCACACCAAAGTGTAGCACTGTCCTGAGACACCCAGGTTGGCCCTATTTGCTCTCACCTGAAGTGGGGAAAGGTGGGATGTAGAGATTTTTTTCCTGTGGGTGCATGAGAGCCTTCTAAGAACTAAAAGGTGGCAAGAAGGAGGAAAAACATTTACCTTGTTTCCCTAGTAACCAGACTGGATGACTGAAAGAGCTGCCTGGCTCCCTGTTAGCCTCATTTAACACATGAACCTGCTGGCTGTTTTCAGCCAAGTGAAATAAGATAGGTCTCACCTGCTAATTCCCCCCCCTTCCCCCCAAGTCTCAAATTGGCAGGTAGGTGAAGAACCTTAAATTAGTATTCCACTGATGCAGAAAAGTGGATTTCCCAACCTCTGTGCATCCTGAGCTTGCAGTTTTATGGGCAGCTCTGAGGAGTGAGGGTTTTTTCCCCACCTGTTAACCTAGATGGGCTTTTCACTTTTTAAAGCTGGTCTGTACTAGCCGGCAAGGAAGGGCATGGCTCTGATCCAACCCTGTCTGCTGCTGCTTCCATCTCACTAGTCAGATGCATCCAAGGGACTTGGGATTATTAGGATAAATGGAGGTATTGGGGGGTGAGCATGCATGACAAACTGGACTACCTTGATGAAAATCTCTAAAAGCACCTAATTTTACCATACCTTGTGGTGGGAGGTCTGGGATGCTGCTGATTTTATTTTGAAGTGACAATAGTAGGCAGAGGGAATTTTTAGTCAAATTGGAACCTGAGTAGGTGGAAGCAGTCCTGGAGGAATGTCATTGTTGAAGATGCTCGGCGTGTGTCTGACAGGAGGAGTTACTTTGTCTTGGAACTCAGTGTCAGACTTGGGTTTGTTTATTTTTGAAGCGATTGTTGCTGACTGATAAAACAGTGGATGGTGGGGGGGGAAAAAACCCACAAAAGCGGTTTCCTGGAATCCTGGGAACATCCAACGTCGGGAGGTGGCGCTCCTTCCTCTGTAGACACTTGTCGCCGAGGGCTTTCTGGTGGGACTGGCTTGGAGAAAAACGGTGCTTAGCGGGCTGTGCGGGTCCTATCGGCCCCTCTGAGGGCTCCCTGGAGGCCCACGATAACACCCGGGTGCTTTGCTGGGGAGCTCCTGGGACCCTGGCTTGGGTGGTCCCAACCAAGCCGTGTGGGTGGGGAGTGAAGCCATGGGATGCCAAGCTGGCTTTGGCAAAACCTTCCACTCCTAAAACCTGGCTCCATCCTGCAACCCTCATCTCCCAGCCTTCCTGCTCCTGCAAAGTATGTGTCCTCTATTTTGGGGACAATCCCCAGTGCAACAGGCAGCAGTTGCAGGTCACACATTGGTCCAGCAGCTCCTGAGAGCCAAGAAATGTTTTTAGGGTGACTTAGGTTTTTTTTTTTTAAATGACTGAGCTTTTTCTTTTTGATACTGTCATCTCACATCCTGCAGCTCCATGAATGCTGTGGTGGTGCTGCTTGTGTGCATCTTCCTTGCTCCAAAATGTCCAACAGCATCCCAGTCCAGTCAGAAAAGATCCCACACCCTAGTGATGCTCAGACCAACCCGAGAGCCACAGGAGGATAGGGACAGCCCTGACCCTGCTGAAATAACATGAAATGCCGTGGGAACATGCCCTGTCCCAGCTGCTGGTGGGAGGGCTGCGGCTGGGAAGTGGGACTGGGTTTCACCCCCAGCACCCGGTGCTCCCCAGCTGCCAGCAGTGCAGGGGCTGGGACCCAGCAGTCCTGGGTGGGGGGCTGCTTTTCCAGCAGCATCTGGCTCCAGCACTGCTGCCTCTTTCCCTCGCCGAAGATGAAACAAGATGCAGCTGTAATGCTGGAGCGGAGACCTTAGAAGTGTGTAAGGATGCCTGGAGGGGGGGGGGGAAATTGAGTTCAAGTTGGAGGTCTTGGCTCCCGCAGTCAGCTTCACAAGTGGCCCAGCTGACACCCTGCCTTCCCACCCCAGCCCCTGCCTTTGATCCCAGTGACAAGCAGGGAGCTTCAAGTATGCTCGATGGGGGAAAAGGGCTGACGAAGGTGCCCCGGGGGAGCCGGGCCGGGTTCACACACTGCGGCAGCTCTTCTGCCAGAGCAGCTCTGCCGGGCTGTTCCGAGGGCGGCGTGTGTTTGATTTGCAGCCCCCACCGCCAGCCTGAGGACTTCTTTTGTACCTGACAACTTGCTGGCTTCTCACCAACCCTTAGAAGTGCCTGTGGGACCTAGGGGGGATGGATGTGGTGGGGAGTGGTTCCCCACAGAGGCACTCCCAGTGTGGGGCAAAGGGGTGGCAGGCAGCTCTGCTCCAGATCTGCAGCTTCCTGTGTCAGGGCAAAGCCAAAGCTGAAGTTCCCCTTTCCCATGGCCACCAGGGCCTTCTTGCCATGGAGATGTCAGTAGTCCCAGTGCAGCACTGCTCTCTGCCTGGGTATGGGACTTACGGGAGCACACGTGAGTTTTGGGAAGTCTTTTCATTCCTTCCCACAGCATGATGCTGGGGAAGCACATATTTCTGTGACGACAGATGGGTGCGCTGGGGAAGACTAAATTTATCTTCTACAGTCTCCCAACTTCCCCAAAACAGTGTGGGGCTGTCCTTCCTTCCTGGTAGGGACAGCCCCTGTGCCAGGGTTCCCTGGATGCCCAGGTGCCACCCAGCTCCCCACAAGCCCCACAAAAACACCGATGTCAGGCAGCACTCTTGGTAGCATGTGTGGCATCAAATTCAAACCCAAGGATTGAATCAGGGAAAGACATATACCTAGATCTGGCTTGGAGACCTAAGGGACACAGGGACACCTCTCTGAGACTGTCCACTGGGCTCAGGCATCACTTCACACCCAACTGCCACATCACAAGGCATTTTAAATATGTATTTTTTAACTTCTTTATTGAAACCAGTGGTGGTAGAGACTGAATTAAGCCAACAGAGGCCATTCCCACTGGGCACAGCCCTGCAGGCAGTCAGTGAGAGAAGCTACCCTGACGTGTATCATTCCACAGGGATCATTCCCTCCTCAGCTTTGTGGCTGAAGTTGTCTGCTGTGCGCTCTGCTCCTATCTGCCACTGTGTTCGAGGAGTGGATGGAAACCAAAGCTCATTATTCCCCTTGGGAATCAGCCAGCAAGCGGGGCTCTGGCAGGCCAAGTCAGCAAGGAGCTGTTGATGATGGAGGTATTTATAATCTTTGTTTGGTTCCAGCAAGGCTGGACGCCCACTCCCGCTTCCCTCCATACAATAAGATCAAACAGCTCCGGGACATTTCCTTGCTCCTTGCAGATGAAATTCTTGCATCTGCCGACCTGCTCCGCCCTGCCTGGGGCTGCAGCCTCTTCCTTTGCTCAAAGACCTGGAGGGTTGCTACTGCTGTTTCTTCGGCCCCTAAACAGGGGATTTGCTCATTTTCCCCACCTCACTCCCCTCCATTTTCAGAGCATGGGCGAGGGGTACAGGACTAGGACTGTGACACCTTCCCCACCTCAGCTTCATTCCCTCTCCCACTTCTGAAGGACATCAGCTGTGTTTGATGGGTCACGTGTGGGCTTTGCCCATGGATATCACTGCAGCCGGGGCAAGAAAGCAGGAGTAGGCTTGCCCATGACAAGGGCAAGGTGCCTGGCAGGAGTTTATATCTGTCCCACACCTCCATCCTCTTCTTTGGTGCCTGGCCCTGGTGACAAACAGGGATAAGGAGAGGGTGAGGTCCTAGGAAGGCAGTACATCTGTGGTGGGCAGGTTGTCTGCATCACGGATGATGCGGAGGCAGGATGTACAGCCTTGATGTTGGAACCTCTTGCTGCTGGCCTCATGCCAGCCCAAGGCTCTCACCATGCAGCTGCGTTGGGGATCTCACCAGACCCTTCCACAAAGAGCTATTTGACTCTGGGGATCCCTCCCAGGGGCTCTGCAATGGGAGACCACCACCACTGCTGCTGCCAGAGATGCAGGAGGGACAGCATGCAGCATCCCTGGGGAGGTGGCACTGAACACTGGCAAAGGCTGGCTGTCCCCCAGGTTCTGCTTGAGGCAGAGTGGAATCATCCCCTGGCACCCAGCCACTGACAAGCAGTAGGCAAATACAGCCCAGCCTCCCCTCCAAGAGGGGTTTTCCCACCAGGCGGGAGCAGGCCCCAGGGATATCAGCCAGTTGGTGGAAACTGTGGCTGGCCATACCCCAAGCCATGCTGTGCTGGCCTGTCCATCTTCCAAGGAGGTTTCCATTCCCCTTTCCAAGCAGGAGTCTTCCCAGGTGTCCCCAGTATTGGGGGGCTGCTGGTGTGGCAGGGGAGCCTGGCTGTGGAAAGGAGACACAGCTGCTCTTCATGTCCCCCCTCAGAGCACAGCTCATGCTCAATCTTTCAGCAGGTCCCTGTGATCTAGTGGTAAATTATGGGTGTCAGGTTTGGGGCAGCCAAGAGGGGATTTTGGAAGGGGGAGGTAGCAAGGAGCAGCATGGGTGAGTGGCTGAGGAAGGACAGAGCAGGGTGGTCCGTAGGTGGATTTTGGTACCTTCACAGCATGTCCTGGAGCAAGACTGTGCTTGGAGGGCCAAAATGCACAACACCCCCACTTCGAGCCTTTGGCATCCCTTCTTCTTCCACCCAAGCTTTCATTCCAAAAGGAAAGCATCAGTACTGTCACCCCATGCCTTTCTGCTCCTCCTCCTTGCCCCCAGGGTCCCGAGCTGGGTCTCTGCGGTGCAGAGCGTGGGATGTGTGCCAGAGGAAACAGTGGAGACGGCGGCGGGGCAGGGACCCAGGTGTGAACCCACACAGGTAGCAGGGCTGTGACTCAGCCATCCGAGAGAAAGCACCGCGGTGCCCCAGCTGTCGGCATGGCCAAGGCCAGGAGGGCTCCAGCAGGGAAACTAGACATGCCACTGGCCTCACTGCTCACCAGAGTTTTGCTCCAGCAGCCTGTGCTTGGCTGCCCCGGGGCTGCTGGGGTCCAGGAGCACTGAACTTTCAAATTTAGCTCTTTTCATTTCCATGGGAAAAAGCACCTCTTTCCTCTAGAGACCCAAGAGACACACGTATCCCAAAGATTTTCCACCCTGGGTCCAGCCTAGTGTCAGAATCTGAGGGGGTCCAACCATGGAGACCCTTTCTGCTTGCAGGCAACCTTCCCTCCTCCTTCTCTTTCTCTGCAAAGGGTTAAATCTATCTCCAATTCAGCACCTTTTCTCCTCCCTCCTGCCCCCGGGATAATGTTTAACCGAGCTCATTGCTAATTAAATATCGATGACCTCAGGCAGGTTTTGTTATCGTCTGGAAACACCTGATGCATGTGTCACCAGAAAGAGTTTTTCTTGTCTCGAGTACGCCGGCAATCCTTGAACTGTGTTGGCTTTTCCCTTCCCACCCCACCGGCCACCCCTGCCCATGGGCACCGAAGCTTTGCTGGCAACCGAGCGACTCCGACTCGTGTGGGCTTGTTGTAGCCACTCCTAATTGCAGGGGACAGACACAGTGCGAAGGAATGTTTTATTCCTCTTTTCCCTTCCCAAAGCATGGCCACTGCTGCCCACCATCCACAGCTGAACTAGCTCAGCTTGAACTTGGTGGACTTTCCTCTTCTGGGCTGAGTCTGTTCTTTCCCACCTCCTGTGAGCATGGGAATGACCCAGCTTGGAGTTTGACTCTCCAAAATGTCTCCTGGGAAATCCCAGGAGAGCAGTGAAGTCCCACAAGGAAAACTCCCCAGACTTTCTTCCCCTGTCCCTGAGGGCAGACTTGGACCAGCAAAGCCAGGATGAGCAGGCAGGAGCCAAAACACTTAAAGGCTGCAATGGAGAATGGGATAGAAAAAAAGCAAACAAAAGAGAAAGACAGTGAGAAAAGGGCGGTTGTGAAGAGGTTAGAGATGTTCTAGGAAGGGGTTATGAGTACATTTTAAGCAAGATGGGCTTTTACAGGGCAGAGCCATATCCTAGACAGGTTTGGGACAACTGTCACCCTGAGCTGGATGTGGGGAAGTAGAGGGGACTCCTCAGGAACTGCACAGCAGCTGGGGTTTCCTGTCAGGTCTACCAGCCTTGTGAACAGCCTCCGAACCTTTCTGCTCAAGGAGGTCTCTCAGCCCTGCAAAAATTCTCGGGAGTGGTTTTCTTTGTGGCGAGGAGCAGAGGCTTTGTTGACATCATTTTCACACTCTGCGGTATAAATAGCCAACCTCAAAAACAAAGGAAAACTCCCCATGAAGACCATGTAAGGCAGAGCTACAGTTGCACCATTTATTTATTCGCTTACCGTAGCTATTTCCTGCCTCTGTTGGTCAGAGACCTCGTGTGTTGGCCAAAAATCAGATTTCCTCCCTTGCCAGGAATTTATGGATCAGCAGCACTGATGGTAATGAGGGAATTACAACCCCCTGGCCCCAACAGGACAAACTCCTGTCTATAGCTGGCCTCAGTCCCTCCATTTGCTCCAAAGCCCAGTACATCTGCTGGGCATCTACAGGGTAGGGCAGTGGTGATCTCCCCTTGGAACAGCCAAGATCAGGGCTGAGGCTGGAAGGTTCAGTAAGGCTGGAGGAATCAGTAAGGCTGGAGGAAGCATCCCGCTACAGTTTTAATCTGCAAGGCTGGTGTTCACTGGATGTTGCAGCAGGCAGGACTTCTTCAATCTGTAGGACCTCTCCTGGGTTGCACCCCCTCCAAGCCACCCAGAGCCCCAGTGGGAAGCAGATGCTGTGTTAGAGTGGGACACAGTGGAAAGGTTTTCAGGCCATAAAGCCAGGGAGGGGGATGTCACCTGGGTGCACCCAGAGTTGGTTTTTTGCTGTCCCCCAGCCTGCAGGTCCCTGCTGTGCAAGGCAAGGGAAGCACTCTGTCAGGGATGAGCCCAGCACCTGGGAGGGGGAGGGTGGCGCAGACACGGACCCGGCTTGTTCAACAAGCTGGAGCGTGGCTGCAGATGCACCTTCTTCGGGCTCCAGCTGTGCTCCTGCTCTGCAGCTCATCCCAGTGCTTGTTGCTGCCTCCAGACCCGCCAGCAGATCAGTCTGTGCATGTGCTTCCCAGCTCGCTCCAGGCACCATCAGCCAGGCTCGCTCAGGCCCCTTCCTCTCTTGCCCCAGCTATGCTGGCCAGCTTTGCATGGAGTAAAGTGGCTCCAGCATTCATTCCCCCATGACTTCACCAGTGCGTTGGGAGGGCAGTAACTCCTCGGCAGGAAGTGGCGGCCAGCAGCTGTGGATGGGACCTCCTTCAGTAGATCCAGGCAAACATTTTGGGCCATGGGTGAGGGTTCCCTGAATTTCAGATCTCCATGTGGGATGCTAAGCAATCCCAGCTCTCCTCTGGGCATGCCTGGGGTGCAGGGGTGGACACGCAGGTCCAGGACTGCTGCTGCATGGGAGCGTGTCTGCAGGCGTTAGCTCCCTTGGTCCTGCCTGTAAGCCAGAGCTGCCTTCAGCTCTGTTCATGAATGAAGACAGATTGCAATTACCCTTGCCTGCTCCCCGAAAATGCTCTCTCCCGTGGGAAATGGAGCTGGGTTGGCAAGGGAGAGCACAGCATGGTACCTTTTTGCTCTGCTGACCGCCGATGGGGACAGGGGCTGGGGACAGTGGGGACAGTGTCAGAGCTGCTTTGCCTGGCTGCCACGGCCAAGGTGTGGGGATGGAAGGACCCACTGGCATGGAGCAGTTCCCCTTTCTGGCTGCTCATTCCCCTGCCTGAAATCTCCCCTATGCACGAGTAGCCCCAGGGGCAGGGAAGAGGGGGTGCTGAAGGCTGGTGTGAGCGGTTCAGAGGTCTGACTCTAGGGAGGGTCCCATCCAGAGGACTGTCTCCATGGTCATTGTTATCAGGATAATTCTCCAGCCACTCAAATCCTGTTTTTGTGCTGGTGTTGCCTGGCTCTACAGGAGTGAGGGGGGAGAAACACAGGAAATGGTAGCGACGGAAGCAGAATCATCTCCTGGAGGGAGCGAAGAGCTGCTGACGCCACTGAGAGGAACAAAGAGTTTCAGAAGGAGTTGTACATGGGCTTGTGCTGGAGACAGCCCAGACAAGTAGTCTCAGTCCCAGCTCATGGCACACCTCAAACCCCTCCAGCACGCTGTGCCTCCATCTCCCCCACCCAAGCCCCCTGCACTTAGTTTTGGGGTGCAAAGGGACCTCAGGCGGGTCCCCAGGTGAGGAGAGGAGGCAGCTGTAAACTAACACTGCCTGGTGTTCTTGGCATGGGGAAGCCCTGGAGAGGGTGACCTGGGGGATGTCCTCTACTCTAGCCCCAGCTGCTACAAAAGCTTTGGCTGGTGTGGTGGAGTGAGGGTGGCCATGGGAGCAGCACAGCTCTCGGTGGCAGCGTGGGCGCCAGCCTCGCCACTGCCTCAAAGCTCTCCCCTCCAGCACCCCCAAATGCCAGGGGGGGCTGTCCCTGTGCCTTGCACACACAACAGGCCCTCTGTCCCTCAGGCACAAAAGGAAACTCTCAGTAAAAAGGTCAGAGGGCCTGGCATCCCTCTCACCCAGGGCCAGGAGGAGCATGCAAGCCCCTACTTGGCAGAGTCCCAAGCTGCCCCTGTCCTCATCCCCATCCAAGGCACCTTTCAGATCCTAAGGAAGCCCCCGTGTTCTTCCTCTCTCAAAGGTGCAAGTCAGGAATGCTGCATCCCAAGTGCCAAGGGATCTTCTGTGTGGCTCTAGGGCAGGAAATCCACTCTCCCAGAATGGAGCAAAGCTCTTGTGTCTCCTAGCTCCTGGTCTTGTGGGATGCAAATGCCCCAGCCAGGCTGAGCTGGGGATCTCTCTAAGTCCTGGCCTTGTGCATGGCAGTGGAGTCTGATGACAATGGTCATAGCCTTCTCCTCAACACACTTGTGGCAAGATAACTCCCCCCATCCTGCCCTCATATCCCTAATTCTAAAAAGAGGACATGTACCAAAGCTGCAAGTAATGAAGACATATTTTCTCTTACAAGGGGCAGCATTCACATCTCAAATCCTTCTGTGGCTGAGGAGTAAGAGCCCATCCCAGGCCTATCAGATGTAGACCCCGCTCCCTTCCATAACCCCAGCCCCATGGCATGCGCACTTCCTGCTCCAGAGCCAGGGAGGAGGATTCCCACCATCAGTGATACCATGGGACACTGGGGACCATGAAACCATTTGGGGCAGCACTGCTGGGGGGAAGCTTACAGCACCCTTACCCTGCTGCCTGCAGAAAGGGCAGCACAACCAGGATGCTGCTGCTGCCAGGAGTGCCTCTAATCCCCAGGGTCTGCCTTCGTGAGCAGTGTTTGTGGCTGGAACATAAGCATCAAAATGTCATCAGTCCCTTATCTGCAGCGTATCTGGGTCCTTTTGGTACCTACTCAGCCTCCAAAAATAGCCTAGCAGAGAAAAAGAATACATTCCTAAAATAGCACCGGCACTTGGGCTCGCCAGTGCTGGAGCTGACACTTGGTTAAGTGCCCACCGCAGCTTTGCAGGGAGATTTCAGATCTATTATCCTGGGCTTTCCCAGCCTAAAATAGCAGCCACACCTCACTGCACTGGGAGGCCAGCAGGTGCTTTCCAACTTTTGCCCAAAGTAGTGCCAGCTATTGCCTGGCCATCCTGTGCCACCACAGGGCACCTCGGTTTGCTGTCCCTGTGTGAGCCCCAGGCATGTCCCCTGTGCCCCAGGCATGTCCCTGTGCCCACACTGCTCACATGTCCCATGGCAGGGCAGGGAGGTATGTGAAGCCCTGGAGCACAGCAAGGGACAGGTGAGTCACCCCTAGGGATGCAGCCAGTGATATGGGAGGAGAAGGCTGGCTGACTGCCTCTCCTGAAAAGGAGAGCTGCTGAGGAGGAGGAAGCTGGGAGGAAGGAAGGCCTTGTTTGTCTGTTCCCAGAGCGGTGCAGGAACTGCTATATGAGGAATTACCTGACCTCAAATCTCCAGATGCTTTTCACTAATTTCCTTGTTTGAGCCTCCCCCAGCTCCTGCAAACTTACCCTGTGCTCTGCTGCTGCCTCCGCTGAGCTACCCCAGCACTGGCAGCTGGTTTCCTCCAGGCTGCAAGGACTCTTCCGCCTCCTTATGCTCCAAATTTATCCACACCTGCTCTTCCTCCTGGATGGACCACATTCACTCTGCATATGTGAATCCAGAAGCCCAGCTCTGCCAGGCAGGCAGGGCTTGGCCACCTGGGAAGGCAGGGAAAGCCATGGTGAGTGGGTGTTTCATGAGCTTCCAGTTACAGGGAGGATGATGTAGGTGTGGGGTGTCCTGTGGGATGCTCTGTGGGACCCAGGTGGGAAACCGGGGACTCAGGATGTAGGAAATCCATGCTCTGCATCTATCACTGACACATGTTGGCCTTTCATGCACATTCTGATCCTACATACCTTGTGTTTCTCCCCGTGCACAGCCCCTGCCTCCTGCAGTGTCGCACAGCCAGACTTCTAGGCATCCATGAAGGATGAGGGGATAAGACCATGACCAAAGGTTTGGTCTCTCTTTGGAGACTATTGCTTCCCCTCTTGCCTGGCCCTTTAGGAGGTCTGGGCAAAGATGTTTATGCAGAATACAAAAGGTTTAAGGATGTGTGCTGGATTCTGAGGGGTGGAGCCCAGCATGAGATATATGCTGATCTGAAAGCAGGATCCAGCACTGCTGCTCTTCATATGGAACAGCATTTCCTGGGGCAAGTGGTGGAGGAGGGGTGAGGCTGCCGAGTTCAGGAGGGCTCAGAATCATGGAGCTAAGGTGCTCCCAGGGAGTAGGATGTGGTCAGGGGCTGGGGTGTCTCCGAGCAGGGATGGAGGCACATTTTACTGCAGAACAAACCTGGGACTGTCACATATGTCCGAGAGCAGGGCTGGGAAAGGATGCATGGAAGGGTGTGCAGAGGCAGGGGAGATCAGCAATGGCATGTGCTGAAAGGAGTTTAGAGCAGGGATCTTTTTGGATCAGGGAAGACTTCTCTTTCAGGGATCATGCTGGGAGTTGAGTAGGTGCTCAGAGTACCTCCTGGGAGAGAGGTATCCCCAAAAACAAGCTTAAGGAATAGAGGGCAGTGGAAATTGATTGCTGAGGTACGTGAGGGAGAGCTGGGAAGGTAGGGAATGGCAAAACCTTTGTTTTCCTCCAGGGAGGATCTGTTCAACTGCAGACTCTCCAGTTCTTTGCAATTTCATAACACCCCACAAACTCATGATTAAATTAGGGTCTGAGGCCTTCCAGGCTGGGGCAGGAAGGGGGAATATGAGTCAAAACACCAAAAACAGTGCTCTTGAGGAGGCTAATTTCAAGGTTGGGACTGGTCTTCTGAAATAACAGGTTATTTCTAGACTTAGGAAATGAACCAAATAGCCCACAGGCCCAGAAGGAACCATAGGGAGGTCTCATGGTCTCATAACTCTACATTCTACAACCTGTTGTGCAAGCTGAGGTCACTGGTCATTGCCGAGGACAGGAACACAAGGAGAGGAAGAGGGGACAGGATGCTTGGCTAAAATACCTTAAGAAATTATGTTGAGGATATCCCCTCTCCTCCAGAGCCAAGATGTGACAGTAGCTCCCCAGGGCTCTGTGGAGAGCAGTGGTGAGAGGGTCACTTGCATCAGGTATTCCCAGGAGAGGTTGCCCCAGACTTCTCCCCAGCTCCATGATTTTTCATCTGACTACAGCGCTGGTTTCCCCCTGCCCCTTATTTTTTCATTTCAACATGAGAAGCAGCAAATGAAACCTTCCAAGCCCAAGCAAACAGGATAAACATGGGTCAAGACTGAGCAGGGAATGGAATAATGGCAGGGGCATGAGATTGCTGACCTGGGAGAAGCCACAGAGACAATGTGATGGGTTTTAGGGGTTTGGAAGAGCAAACAGGTTTGTGCTGCAGCAGCATGAGAAGCAGAAGCCAGCCTGAACATCATGCTGAACCCTTCAATTACAATAGCCTATCCAGAGGCAGGGAAGGTGGTACAGCCCCTTAGGGTCCCTTTGGTCACCCAATGGACAAATGTGACTCTTTGAACCCTAAAATCCTCAGCAGAGCCCTGTGAAATGCTGGTGGTTATCCAAAGAGGTATGTTCATGGCTGTGGTCATGAGCAAGAATGTGGCAGAACTTGAGGAGAGATGCACAGCTTCCCTGGTTCCTGGGAAAGGAAGCCACCATCTGTTAACAGAAAGAGGAATACTGATGGAAGAGCAATTTCATTAGATAATCTCTCTAATTAAGACAGGTGACAGGATGCAAATTTCCCTCCTGGAGAGACCTTTGTGGAGACCTCAAGCAAGGATGCTTCTGACCTTGTCCTTCCAGTCAAGGCCAAGTGCCAGAGTGAGAAGAGAAACTGGGGGGTCCCCAGGACCCTGCTTGCTGCTCCCCAGTGCCTGAACCCCTCTGGAGCTGGATGGGATCGCTCCTCAGGCCTGGCTGGGGATGCTGGAAACCAGTAGCCAGACCAAAACCAAGTATTCTGTACCTAGGATAGAGAGATCCCACAGCACCAGGTTATGTGCAAACCTGCCTTCCTTTGCCAGTCAACATCTGCTGAAGGCCCTTACTCAGGCTCTGCTTAATCCTGCAGCTGCGTCATTCTTCCCCTCCACCTTTTCCCCCTGAAGAAATTTCTACGAGGTTGTTTTTTTTTTTAATTGGCTTTGTCTGTTTGATCCCTAGATCCTATCCAGGCCAAACAAGGAATGCATCTTACTGGAGACAGGATAGAGGGCTCTTGGAGTTAATAGTTTTCTCCATTGTCTTTCAAATGTGTGCTGAGATGTCCATAGCTGGGGGACCCATTGTGCTGCCTTCCTGCTTGTTTTTCCAACGGTCTCCAGTGAATAAAAGCAATGCAGAGCTTGTAATACACTTTCCATGACCCCTAATCTAGTGTACGATCTATCTCAATTGCCAGGTCGAATACAGTATTCATTAGCAGTAGTTCCACCTCCATCTCATCTACTTCTCCAAAACCCAGCCTCAAGCTGTCCCTGGCTGGCTCCAGCTTCCCTCGTCTGCACCACCAACTCCACTGCCCGCATCCATACCTTCTTGTCCCTCTCCTCCCTTTTTTCTGCTCTCCCAAGTCATGTGTCTTCCCCCTTCCCCTGAGCATTTGGTCTCTGGAGGTGCTGGCATGGGATGGCTGTGGCAGGGAGGTGATAGATCCTGGTGAAGGAATGCCTGCACCTTCAGGAACGTACTTCCTGGGGTCTATCTTACCTCCCCACCCCACCACAAGTGGGTCGGAGTGATGCTCCTTGGTAGTTACCAGCACTGGCAGCAGAACAGGGAGTCAAAGCAATGGTAGGACAGACCAGAGAGCAGACAAAGACTCTGGGTTTGCCTTCCCACCCTGGCTATGAGCTTACTCTGCCGTGTGGGCTTGATGAGATTCCCAGACGCGCAGACACACAATGCAACAGGGAAACCCTGTTCTCCTGCCGTTATTTTGCATGGCTTCTCTGGAAATGTTTGCCCTTCGTACTGCTTTCCTGTGATGCCAGAAGCCCTCAGGTGTCCCTCAGCTAGGACAGCCACCTGGGCTTTAAGGATGAGTCACCCTCTCTTCCCGTGTTCTCCTCAGCCTTCCCTTTGGCAAGGACTGGCAACAAACAGCAGGAATGAATCAGAGGCCAGGGTGGCTGAGGGACCAGAAGCCCATCCCTGGGCATCCTAGCATATGTATCCCAGCTACAGCACCACAGGGGACTGGACATTACCCATCACTGAGTGACAAGGACTGGTGATCCCAGGGGAGAGAGAAATCTCCAAGTCATCTCACTGGAAGCTGTGGTTAGGAAGTCCCTTCCTAAAAGGACTGAATTCAAACCGTGATCTTTTCCAGCACCAAAGGGACATTCCCAGAGCTTCCTTTGGACAGAGCAAGGATCCCTCTCCTGCTCCAAAGGTGTGCCCAGGCCAAGGATAAAACACCAGCTTCACGCTTTGTTCCTCTTTCTCCATCAACCCAGGCTTTTCTCTTTGTATTTTTCCCCTCTTATTTGCTTCTTCACACCAATGTAGACCCTGGCCTGGATGTCTGTGCTCACCCTGAGCTGACAGGGTATCCCTCTTGAGCTGCCATACTCAATGACCGATGTCCCTGCTGTTGTCAAGGGGGTGTAGGCAGAAAGGTGTGGAGCTAGGGCACCACCACAGCCCAAATCTGCAGCCAAACTTTGTCAGCCGCATCTGCTGAGGAGGCAAGTCCAGTCTTGCTCTGGGATTCCCAAGCACTGTGCAGCTGAGCCTCTGTTCTGAGCCTCACTGGGTCTGACTGCTTGCAACTCTCCCATCTTCTTCCCACTTCCCATGGATCCTGTAACACACTTGTACTTCACTGTGCCACATTGCTAGGATTGGTCACTGGAGGCATCACAGCCACAAAAACGTGGGCTGGGGAAAAGGCTTGGCAAGCAAGATTTTCTGGTCTGTGTCATGCAGGGGACAAGAGTATTGGACTAAGCAGTCAGAGTGATTGTCTTTGGGTTTAGAAAAGGCAGCTGAAATTCAGCCTCTCCTTCTGCGGATTGTTCATATAGTTACAGAAGGGACTTATGGTTTGGCAGTGCTGCTTCTCTGTGCCTCTCTTCCCAGAGCTCTGCTCAGTTCAAACCCATCACATCTGTGGGGGCAGGAGACAGACCCAGGGCCTCTGAGATTCAGGTCATGGCCTGGCCATGCAAAGCCTGCACAGCCCAGGCTGGGGATGGCATGGGCAGGCATTCTAGTGCTTCCTGCTCCCTCTCAGGAAGGTAGTGCCTGTGCTGTGAAATGCTACCCGAATATTCTGCCACCTTTATCAGCCTCGGCTTTACTGCCCATAATTCTGCTCCCCTTTTCCGAATTGCTCCTCAGGTTACAGCTACAGATGTAAATCAATGGGATGCCATGCAAGCAGACTCGAGGACACAGGTCAGATGGTGGGAAAGGAGAGGGGTCATGGCTGGACTGCTCCTGTGGGAACCCACCACAGACAGTGGCAGCTGTGGGTCCAGGGGTACCCAGGGGGCTGGGTCCAGGGGTGGCTGCCCCTTCTGCTGCAGCTCAGCATCCAGGTAAGCTGCCCAAGACTGCCATTATCTCTGGTGAAAGGCAAACAAAAAGGGGAAAGTGAGAAGGAATTCCTCATCTGAGAGGGCTCTTATCACCTTTCCGCTTCCCTCCCCCTGGCGAGATAGGACAGCAGCTCAATGCTCTGTTGTTCCTCAGGGGCCTCTCCTCCCCTGCTCCCAGCCTTGTGGGGATGTGATGGGGGCCAGACACCCTCAAGCACACGCTCCCTGCCGTGTCTGAACCTCTGCGCTTACCCGAGTGCCCACCGGAGCACGTCTGGGCTCTGCAACCCTCATCCAACACACCAAGGACCCCCGCGGGTAACTGAGAGCCTTTTGCTTTGCTTTGGGAGTACCGCGGTGTCATGCTACTCCCAGCACATGCTCAACTGGGAGACAATCCCTGCTGGCCCCAGCTGCACGACCATGACACAGCTCACTGCAGCCTTGATCAGCAACAGGTAACTGAGGCCGAGGAATAAAGCTCAGGCTTTTATCAGCCCTGCAGCGAGTGGCAGGGTGCTTACACAGTGACTTAAAGCAATTAACCCTCCGACAGCAGCAGAGCCGGTCAGGCTCGCTGGTTGAGGGCGGGAGGAGGCAGAGGCAGGTGGTTTGATGCCCCTGTAGCAGCGAGGTCCTCAGGGCAGGCTGAAGAGCTGAAATAGACCCTGACACCGCATGAGGGAGAGGCACACATGAAGGAGACCCATGCTCCGCTCTGGCAGAGGCAGGAAAAAAATGCTGGTTAACATCATCATGAAATCCCAAAGCCCTTTCCACCCATCCCTGTAAGAAGAGCACTTGGGAGAGATTTTATGCAGCATGCCAGCTGCCAGAAATGGCGAAGCTATTGATCATCAGGTTACAGAGTGGTGGCATAAAATCATGTGAATCCAAAGAGTGAACAGATGGCCAGCCTGAGCGGGGATGAAATTATTTTGTAGCAGATCTGACAAGCAGCTCAATTCAGTGTTAGTTCAAGAACGGGATTTGATTTGGCAGAGAAGACAGGGTGCTTGCAAGGCTTGGTGGTGTCACATTTATTCAGTTCTCAGATTTTTCTTCATCCTGAGGTTGTTTCTCTCAAGTTGGGGATACACTCACAACTCACTCGGCTGTGGTTTGATGCAGTTGCCCAAATATTGGTTTCCAGTTTCATTTTAGATGCAGTAGTGTATCCTGCCTGGCCTCCAGCTGCTCCTCCAGACAGTCTTGGGCTCCAGTAACTTCCATGGCAGATCTGCCAGCCCCTTTCATGTGTCTCAAATACCCTAAGACATCTCAAATGACTCTAAACCACTTCATTTTGGCAACAAGATCCCAGGATTATCAATACACTGAAGAAAATATTTAATTTTGCTTCATTTTTGTCCTTTTCTAACAGTGCCTTGGGGATTTTAGGTAGGCAAACCTCCAATGAAGTGGTCATAAATCAATCAAGATAAAAGGGCCTGTTCAGCTCAGGGTTCTGGGAGAAAATCTTTGCAGAGCCAAAGTCAAAGCAAGTGCAAATATTTCCACTCTGTTTTCCCATGTTGGATGTTACAAGGACTCTTTTCTCGGTAATGAGGTTTCTCAAAGAAACACATCTCTGAAGGACTTGAGAGTTTAGAAATGCCCCTGACTGATAGGCTGATTTGGAATCAAATTGATCAGAAATCCTTACTGGAGTCTGAAGAAGATACCAACCAGACTCTGACCCCAATAACTGCAGCCACTAAGGTTCCTTGCAGAGCCAAGCCCAGGGAAGGCAGAGGGATACTCATAGCTGAGAACACTCCACTCTCAGAGCTGTCTCATTTTGGCCCCTAAAGGACAATGCCTGGGAAAGTCCCCTGATTTTTTGTTGAGCAGGAGATGGTGCCAATGTGCAGAAGCCTGGCAGAGCACAAGGGCAGGTTCGAGCAGGTTCAGCCAGGGGCAGTCGGGCTCTGGAGGCTTTACCAGCTCCATGCAGGCAGAGAACTCAGCACTCCCAGGGTCTCCTGCTGGCAGCACGTTTTGATGGGCCTCCTTCTGCAGGCAGAGCTTGGAAGAGTAGCTCTGCCTTCCCCCCTTATTCTTTATTCCCCTGGCTTGCAGAGGAAGTATATGGAGAGTGTTGGGAGGATATAGTTTGTGAAGAAGGATCCCAAAGCAGAGGAGCCTCCTGGAGATTTGCAGGCATATCCAGGGGCACAGCAAGGTTCCACAGGGTCTGGGGCAAAACCCAGGCCTGTGATCTTTCCTAAATGAGGATGTCTCACAACAGACATCCCAGCCAGGCTCTCTCTCGAGGTACCCAGGGGCAAACTGCTCTTACTTTTCTTTCTCCCTGCCTGCCGCCCTGCCCACCCTCCAGCTCATCCTGGGCATGTTAAATGAATTAAAATTAAACGCATCTCTAATTTATCTCCATTCTATTTTCCCTGGAGAACGGTTGTCCCAGGGTGATCCGTTGGATAATGAGAACTGCTTTCAAAAATCAAAAAATACTTGTTACAGAAACCCCAAAACCAAATGCCTTGAGATTAATGAGGAGGCTAAAAAAACCCGGTGAATGCAAATTTGCAGAGATTAGCAGCTGTTCAAATGCAAGATGATCACCCAATGGCATATGCTTCCAGAGCATTGACTAAAACCCTACAGAACTATGAATAGATTAGGAAAAAATGCTGGCAATTGCTTTGACTTTGCGAGTGGTTTCATGGATATCGTCGCAGGCAGGAATTGGTGAGGCAGACACCCATTCTGGACTGGTGAACCCTGTGTTTCAGAAACCAGAGTGGGACTCACAACCCAGACATCTGAACGTGAAATTGGAGGAATATTTGTTACTGAAATTCCAGTGTGTTTTCCAGAGAGCTGGGATGAGGGGAAAGGAAATGACTGCCAGAATGGCTCTGCTTCTTTGTGAAGCTTCAGAAAGAAGCACAAATGACCCAACGTTAACAGGCCAGGGAGCGAAGGTCTTGCTCAACAGGCGTAAAAATCCTTAGCACTATGAACGTAGCACTTCATTGGGATGATAAAGGTGAAAAAGGTGATGGGATCCTGTGTAGAGGACATTCCTTCACTGTGTGGCACAACAGGAGGTCAGAGAGTTAAATCACGGCACTTGTCTGGGAACTGAGACGAGTAAGAGGAGATTAGGTGATGTCGGTTGTAGGTGTGGTGCTAAAGTCATTAAAGCCCTGCAAGCGCTGCGTTCGAGATGGGAAGAAGAGAAAAGCACAGCTAGTTATGGGAAAAGCAGATTGCCAAGAAAAGCCCTGAGCTTTATGGTGTTAGATATTTCCCAACAAGGGTCCAGGTGCTGCCCACACAAATGCAAGCTTAGCCCTGTGGAAATGGGCCAGTTCCTCGCTGCGTCCAGACACAAAACCTCCCTCAAGCAGGAGGGAACTCAGACCTTCTCCGATGTCCTTGCCCCTTCTATCCCCTCATCCCCCTCTGCCCTCTGCCCTCGCTTCCCTTCCCCATGCTCAGTTGTTCCAGCAGCAGCCTCCACGCTCGCTGCAGTCTGCGTGCCTGGCTCGGGTGACCTTTCCCGGGACAATGGCTGCTATTGACTGCGTGCAGGCATGGCCAGCGATGACACAGAGCTACAGACGCAACGGTCCCATCGCAGCAAAGAGGGTGCTGCCCGGCACAGCTGGGAGCGGGGGAGGCCGGCCTGGGAAAAAGGCTTTAGCCACGAGGCCGCCTTTCATGGCACTCGGCGGCCTGTGCGTCACACGGATGGCTCCATGCTTAGATACGCTTCTTAGCCACTTTAGTCCCACTGCAAGGTGCCAGAACCTCAGCACTAGAAATTAAACACCATAACAGGGCTTCAGGAGCTTACAGTGGTGGTAAAAACCTTCCCATGTGCCCACGCACCCAAACAGCTTTGCCAGGGAAAAGGGAAAAAAACCATCTCACATAGTCTGGGAGAGATGCACACTTTGATTCACCGAGTCCTTTGTGGCTGGGGTACCATGACAGCATAGCTGTATTTTAGTAGGCACTTCTTACATAGAGTCTTTTGGATGTGGAACTAGAAGGCAGGGACAATTTTATCAACTAAACCCCACTACTGACCCTCTCTTCAGGGCTTGGGATGTCTGCTTCCCCAGATCTTAGCCAAGGGCTAACAATTCCTCCCTGTCTTACCAGGGAAAATAAATGAGTCAGTGCACACACAGCAATTGCAAGATGGAAATTGCTATCTGAATGCTGTGATGATGATGAATATTACCATTGTTGCTAAAAGTGCTGCTGCCAGGCAGGACCAAAGGATCTGTTCTGTATAACTCACGGTCCCTCCCCCAGGCCCCTTGCAGCTTCCCTGCATTTTTACGGAAACATCAGTCCAAGTTTGACATTTCTACCCAGCACCACCTCTCGGCAAAAATCACAAGTCTTTATGATTCAGAACCCACTGCTGCATCCCTGCCTGGAGCTAAAACAGGACCAGAGAACACTTTGCTCCTGACAAGCGCGGTGCCTCTGAAGAAGGAGGTCAGCACCACTCCAGATCTAGGATGCAGTAAAGGTGCAAATGAGAGGGTGGCCTGCGCCGTCAGTGTCCTAGCATGAACATCAAAGGCAGAGGGACTTTTCTAGCCCCACCACAAGCTAAACTGCAACCTCTCAATCCAGAAGATGAGGCAGGAAAACAAATACATGGTATTAATATACTTAAGTCTTTAGGTTGGTGATTTCTATCAGTGCTAAAGGCAAAAAAATAGCTCTGGAAACATGTAGGCAGGAACCTCAGTACAAACTTTGGATGAGGGAAGGCACCATATTGGAAAAATGCACTGATCAGTCCAGCATAGGCAGGTTTTAAATGTGCTCACCACTCCTGGCTAAGCCAGCAGCTGGAGTGTCCTTGCACCTGGTAGAAAAGCTCAAGAAGGAAGGGACTACCCTCTCTCCAAATCCGGTGTTTTATTCCAAGCCAGTCAGCCAGTCAGACTTCAGAGCACCAGTGAACCAACCTGTCTGGGGCCAGCAAACACCTTGCTGGCAATGTCTAAAAGAGCTCACTGCCCCTTCTCTGCTGCTGTCCTGTGGGGGGTTACTGTCTGTTGGATGAAGGAATCCCAATTACAGAAGCCTACCTCTCCTTCCCTCTCTTCCTACCATCCTCAGTGAGAGCGGCAAACGTCCCTGTGCACATATGTGGGTTTAAAGGTTTGAAGGTCCTTATCAACTGGTTCTCGACCTGCAGACCACTCCAGCCCGAGTTCCCATGCATGTCCTTGGGAATGTACCTCCCTCAGAGCAGAGAACAGATACTCAGGATTTGTTTTGCCTGCTGGGCAGTTTCTCTGAAGAGGTGGGAGAAAAGGGGGGTTAATTCAGGGTTTCATTAACCTAACAGTTGATTGTAACAGAAACTTGTCCTATATAGGAACTGTGTCAGGAAACAGGCTGAAGAGGAGGGGGAGAAGATAGTGGGTTACAGCAACCCTGCTGCTTCTTCCAGATTTGCTTCCCTCAGCTGAGTCCCAGAAGAACAAAGCAGCTTGTGTGAGTTTGATTCCCAGATCCAGGCCCATCAAACTCCATGGGTGCAAGGAAAAGGCAAAGTGGTGCATGGCTGCCTCACATAAGAAACACAGATGATCCCACAGGCCATGTGTCCCATAGAGGGACATACGTGAGTCCACAGAGAATCTTCAAGCCATTTGCATGGCATCCATTCCCATGTAAGAAATTATATGGCAAAAATCTTCTTGCACACACTTAACATGGCCTTCTGGAGATGTGTGGAGCAGCTTTTGCTTAGAGGCAGAGCCACAGGTACATCTATCCCGCACTAACTGTAGGGATACTCCCCAGTATGGAGAGAGAGGGGCTGGGAGAGAGTGGTTTTAGGGTTGGTTTCCACTGGTCTAGGCTTCTGCTGCCAGCAAAATGGCTGGTGCCTCCAGCCTGGCCAAGCCTTCTTCAGCCTCCTATGTGAGCATGAGTGAGCAGGTGGCAGGGTGACGAGTTGGAGTTGATCAGGCTGAAAACAATCCCTGCAAAATGAATGAACCAGGGGAAAAAAAAAAATAAAAGAGAATGCACAGCTGGAAAGAGAGGGGAGAAGGCAGGACAGCTGCTTTCTCCAGAAGCTTTTTTCCAAGTGACTCGCGCCAAATTTGAAACCACACCCTCAGTCACAGACAGAGATGTAAATACGTCTGTTCCGAAGCAATGCAGCATCGTGGGGACACCCCTCCTCCCCAAAAGCACCCACTTGGCTGCCCTGCATGGCTGCGGCCAGCCAAGCTGAGGGAGGAGGGCAGGAAGGGAGGTTTGCTCAGGAGCCTCTGGAAAGCCCTGGGAGCAACTTTGAGAATGTGTGAGAGCTGCAGAGGTGAAAGAAGGAATGGGGGAAGAAAGGAAGGAAGGAAGGAGCTATTGTCACTGGGAGAGGGCATTGTGTGACCTGTATTGCTGAGACTCCCATGGCCCTGGCAGCCCTGCAGGGAATGAGGGAGGAGGAGGAGGAGGAGGAGGAGGAGGATGAGGAGGAGGACGAGGAGGACGAGGAGGAGAAGAAGGAGGAGAAGGAGAAGGAGAAGGAGAAGGAGAAGGAGAAGGAGAAGGAGAAGGAGAAGGAGAAGGAGAAGGAGAAGGAGAAGGAGAAGGAGAAGGAGAAGGAGAAGGAGAAGGAGAAGCCAGACAGGTGGACAAGAGGGTCCGTGCCATTCCTAGAGCTGTGTTTTCTTGAGATAAGTCTGATCTATTCACAGTCACTCCAGAGCAGCAGCAGGAGCCGGCCTTTACGTCTGTCTTGACCTTCTATTGTGGCTCAAACACTGAAGGAGATTAAGGCAGTGATCAAACAACTCCCAAACTTTGAGGCATACCCAGCATGGGACCTCTGCAATGCGGAGAAGCCCAGACTTGCTGCCAGGTCCAAAGCAGCCTGTCTGGCATGTCCTGTCCTGTACCTGTGCCAAGCAGGTTGGCTTGGGAGGCTGGGGCATGTGGAGAGGTCTAACTCACAGTATATGCATCCAGTGACTGTTTATCTCAAAATCCTGTAGGACGTCTCTCCAAGCAAAAGCCAACCACCACTAGTGGCTTGGAGTCAAGTCCAGGTCACTGTGGCTCCCAAATATGCCAGAAGCATCCATCATGCTATTATTTTCTGCTTAGTTAAGACAAGTCCAGATCCAGGTCATAAATAATTGGGGGAGGGAGGAGAAGGGAGAGAATGACAGGAAGGATGGCAGAAAGATTGAGATATAGCAAAGGCACCAAAATCCATGTTTCAGGTATCCCTGGTTGGCCACTTCAGTCGAAAGGAGGAGGTTTTGTTGGACCTTGGAGCACAAGACCCTTCTCAAGGTGAGGAGCAGTGGTTGTACAGGAAGTGTGAGCCGTGAATTCTGTCTTCTGCTGCTCACACGAATATTTGGACAGATTGGTAAGGGCAGAAAAAAGGGGATGTGTGCTCCTTTCATCACTTCCAGATTTAAAGCACCAGGGCAGTCAGTCCAGTACCTTTNGGGGGGAGGGGGGAATGAAAAAAACACAGTGGTTTACAGGTTTCAATACAATTTTCAGAGATGACTGTATCCCCTTGCTGTGCCTCAGGTGGTTGAATGCATGCACCTGTGTTACACAGTCCTCGTGCAGTGACCACGGTCCTCTGATGGCTTTGGTGGCACTGCTGGCAGGGTGGTGTGCGTGAGGGTGGCAGGCAGCCCCCTCTCCTGAGGTCGGGAGAGTTGCCCTGGAATGGCACATGGTCAGTGCATAGGGAAAGGCAAATATTTGAGTGCAGAAGCTGAAGACCTGCAGGCTAGGCTTTACTTCAAGTCCAGCCAGAACTTGAAACGGCTGGTATTTTAAAAAAAATAGGTTTGTTATTTTTTAACAGCAAGAAAACATCTTTGGATACCAGCTGGGTCCAAAGGCCAGTGAGACGTGAGGGTATATCTGTACCACACTCCTTTATCGGGGATTTTTCCATTCTCTGAGGTATCTCAACCCTCCGTCTGCCCAAGATAATGGAGAGGCAGCCAAAATGGCATTTTAAACTCTTGGCTCCCTCTACCAACAATTGGACAAAGCAAAGAGGCAGGATGGGAGAAACTGGCTTTCTGGAAACTTCTGTTAGATGGCGAGGGGTCACACACCCTTCAATAGAGATTGGAGTCGGGGGTCATTTTACATCTGCCTTTAATGAAGAATGGTGGGAAGGGAAATTTAGCTCCGATGAGCTAATTAAATATATATATAATTTCCACTCTGTTAGCAAAGGAAAAAAAAGCCTTGGAGCAGCTGCTAGGTCATTGTTTGTGAATTTAAAAATAAAAGTTTCTTGGCATAGGTTTCAGAGATGGAGGCAGTATCTTGCATTGTCATTCCAGAGAGTAAGGGAGAGTGAGTGGAAGAAGGATAGTTCGGCTTGACTACGTGTTGCTCAGGTGTGTCTTGGCTTTTGAGCCTCTTTTCCCTCTGGCTGGTTTAGGTAATCCACATCCTGTACAGATGGTGAGCCTCACCAGGGACAGATTTACAGGTCCCACGCCCTAAAGAGGCTGGCAATATCCTGCCATGGGGATGGCTAATGCCTGGCGGTGCCATGAGCACATTGGTGAGGCTAAATAGCCCCAAGCAAGCTCACCTGGGACCTTCACCCCACATAAGCTCCATTTAAGCTCATGTCTGGGTACCTGCTCCCAGCCTGAGCTCAGTTGTAGGTGTATCTGCGCCTGGCCTTGTTCCCAGCTGTCCTGGTTTCCTGATTGCGTGTTCCAACTGGACTCCAGTCTTTAACTGGTGGTAGATTGGTCTCCAGGATGCACCTTGGACCTGTGCTGCAGCCTTGTCTCCAGCCCTGTCTCCTGCTGCTCCTGACTGGATCTTCACTTGTCTAAGGCTGTACTGGAATCTGTCCCTGTTGTCACCTTGGTGCTGATCACCTGTGGGACCGTGGTGGGGTTATGCTTGACCTGAGCTGAGCTCTCCTCAGTCCTGAGCTGTGCTGGAGCCTGGTCCTGGGGCTGTGTGTGACCGGGATCCACACCTCCTTGGGTGAAGGCCACAGACCTTGCATCCCACTGCTTCCCTAGTGACCTTAGGGTACTACCGCATCCCTTTCTCTGTCCCAATGGCTTCTCAGCACTGGCTTTCCCATGATTCCTCCCACTCCCTGACCTCTCCACAATGGGGGCTTGGCATCCCTCCCCATGTCTGCCTGCCTCTGGGAGGCTTTTTTCATATCTGTGTTTCTGAAGCAGATTAATGTGCCTGCACTGCCTCCAAGTTATGATCCCAACCTGGCTCCAAGTCCTCTGTCCTCAGACTGTGACCTTAAACTGATCCTGTGCCACTATCCTCATCCAATTCCATGACCCTGCTGTGTGTTATCCAACATACAACAGCCAGGGTATTTTACAAGGAGCCATCCACGGAGCCCAGCCATCCACGAGGTGTGAGAACATACCTTGATGTTATGCTCCATTTAGCCCAGTTGTGCTAGAGGTATACCCATGCCTGCTGCTGTCACTGGCTGTCCTGGCTTACTGACCAGCTTTCCTAGACAGACTCTACACCTGCATTGTGGGTCACTTCATCTCCAATCCCATCTCTGTCTCTGCTTAGATACCGAGGGACTGTACCTGGAACAGCGGGGTCACACCTGGCATGTCCCCTCTGTGGAGCAGCCCTCTTCTTGCTGGACCGTAGTAGGAAGCCTCCTCCCCAGGGGCCTTGGTGCTGGTTTTTCCCTTCCCTCCCTGCTGCATCCATTAGTCTGATGCTTTCTGGCAGCAGCTGCACATGGAACTGGAGACCAGAACTTTTCCATTCCTCGGCCTCCAGTGCTGCCAATCCCCCCGAGCTGGGAATGGGCACTAAACTCACTCTCCAGCAGCAAACGGGTCCCGGCTCTCCCTCTCACTTCCTGAGTCCCATGTGCTGTTCATTCTTTCTGATAGGGAAAGAAGGGGAGCATTTCTCTCTGCCTCAGTGAGTCCAACCCTGCTTGGCTTCTCTGATGGCTGAGCTGTGGCTGCTCTCCCCCTCCCTGTGAGCACCTAGTGCTGCTCCTTCCCCTCTCCTGTCCCAGCAATGGCTCTGGCACACTTGGTGTGCTGTCATTCTAAAGAATCTGTCCCCGAATGCTTGGCAAAAGGGAAATCAGTAATAATAGTAATAAAAAAAGACCATAATCCCCTCAGAGAGGTTATGTAGACAGGGAAAGAGAGCGAAGCAGGGAGGGCCTGGCTGGCCTCAAAGTCCTGTTCCTCCTGCTTGTCAACTCATTGACCAAGCTGGGGAGGGTCAGAGGAGGCTCTTGGGAGACACTGTTTAAAGCCAAAGGAGGGTGAGAAAAGTTTTCCTTGCTTTTGAGTCAGTCTCCCAGCCCACCTGCCTGGATTCCACTATTGGAAAAGATCTCTGCACCTCCAGACACCCCACAGACATGCTGGCAAGCTTCAATTAGCTTCTGGTGTCCATCTTTGTGCAGAAAATGCTGCTGGCCCATGCTTCCCTTTCCACTGACACTGAGCAATAAGATCAGTACGCAGTCTAGGCTTTTTTCCTCTCCAGGAGCAGGGCTGAAAGGATTCCCATGTGTGCACTTAAGACATGTCTGTTTGTCAAGAGGTGTTGGCTCCCTCCTCACTGTGGTTATGGGAAGGCCTTTTTGTTTAAAAAGGAAAACAAATGAATAGATTCCCCTGACACCCAGACTTATCAGGCACGAACCCAAGGGAGTCCCTTGTTTAAACATTGGGAGTACATTGCTGGATAATACCTCTCCTCTCCCTCCTCTCTTGGTTTTTTTTTGGGTTGTGTCAGGCTTTTTTCTGCCTCTATTTGTTCTTTCTGAGCTTCTTGCTTCTGGCCAAGCCTGCTTGGGGAAAGTGGGAGGATAGTGAGGGTCCTACAGGCTTGAGCTTCTCAGTTGGAACAGCACAGGGGCAGCGCTGCTCTGAGGACTTGCTGTGGCAGAGCTGTAGGAGAGGATGCCATGAGCAGATGGAAACATGTGGAGGGTGTTTGGAGAGGTCAGGGCCATGACATGAGGAGGCTGAAGTGGGAGAGAAAGTTTCCTCTCTCCTGATCTTAGGTTTGCCTCCCTTTTCTGCACATCTAAGCTGGTGAGGAAAAAAACAGTGTGCTCCCCTCCTCCCTGCCTTACAAAAACAGAGACTAGAGTCAAACTTGGAATTCCCCTCTGTCTCATCACTGGGGAGACAGGGTCTTGGTGGTGATCTCACCCCATCAGAAACCTTTCTGTGCATAAGGCTGAGCAAGCAATGAAGAGGGAGGACGGGGAGGAGGGGAATTATGGCAGGAAACCAAGAACACATCAGACACTCTAAATTTAGATCTTTTTATTCAGCTCGGACAATATTCCTTGATTTTTCATTGTTCAGGAGAGGGCAGAGGGCAGGGGATCTATTGAAAGGCTTTGTCCTGAGAGATGCCACTTTGTCTGGATACTCAGGGGGTGGAGGACCCACACATCATGTTGGTCTGGCATAGGGGAGAGGCGTGTGTCCCACAATTCCAAGTGGCCTTGGGATAGGGTGGTGTGTGGGCACCTCTGAGCAGCCCTGGCACCTGTGAGGCAGAGCTCGGGGCTCCACTTAGCCCTGCATTCATGGATGAGGATGGGCACGAGGCCCCTCAGTGAGCACCTGTGACGGGCGAGCGGTGCCCTGCTTTGGGGCAGGTACCTGTGGCAGTGGGTTGTCAGATGCAGGGTGTGTAGGATAAACACACACCCACTCTATACGTCTCGCTGCCTTTCCAGCATTGCAGCTCAAAGGCTATTTTTAAACTCCCTCTTTTATCACACAGGCCAGAAGATAGCGGCGGCCTGCCTCCTGCCAGGCCAGGCGTGCTGCTCTCCCACCCACCCCAGGGAGCAAGTTGTCTCCCACAGGGATGGGGTGGGGTGCAGGGTGGGCTATAGGTGGGCGTGACCTTCCTCGTCCCTCTAGGCTCAGGCCACAGCAGGCACAGCAAACTGGGGTGCCTGGCTGTGTTCGTGCTGTTGCAAGCCAGCCACTGGTGCAAGGGTGCGGCTGCAGAGTGTTTCGTCCCAACGCATCAGTGGGATGTCAGTTTTGCTCAGGCCTGCGGCTTAGGGGAGATGAACGAGCTAAAAGTCAACTGCAGCATCACCAAATCCACCTGCTGCTTGTGTCAGCACTACCAGATGGGTGCAGGCAAGAGGAGCAGCTTTTGCAGGTAGCACAAGCGGGTCTTTCCATCTTGGCTGATGCCCTGACCCCCAGCAAGGAGCACTTAGAGTGGGTTTTGCTCTGTGATGTGAGCAGCAACAGCAAGTGGCAGGGGCCAGGTGGAGGGAAGAGAGCCACTTGCCTTTGGTCTTCGACCCTCATCTTCATTTCATCATGAGTCATGTTACGTTCTGAGCTGAGTAACTGCTGGGGCTATTTTTACTCCAGCTCAGCAAAGCTTCCTTCTTGCTGCTGCCACCGCCACTCGCTGCAGACCCGGGGGCAAAGGATGGGGACATGGTGAGTGGCAGAGGGTGAGGGCAGGGGAAGCAGCGTTTGGGGTGGTGTCAGTGGAAAGGGGATCGCTGCCCACCTAATGAATTTGGAAACAAAAATAGCATATGCCTTTTGAAAAACAACAGATGACCTACAATGTGTGGTGTATTCACACACACATACGTATATATTTATTATACTGGGAGAGGGGAAGGGGGGAGGGAGAGAAATTCCTTTCGAGTGCTATTCACCAGTCTGGAAAAATAAAGAAGGAAAGCAGAACATTTTTTCCTTTCATCAAAACAGGAAAGAGAGGGGGAATGGGGTGGGGAGCAGATCCATAGACATAATGGATGGTTGCCAGTGTAAGGAAATTGTTCCCTTCTACCCTAAACTTGGGGGTTGGGGTGGGGGAGAAACACATGGCAGTATGATCAGGGAAGGCTGCATCCACTCCTCCCCACTTGATGTGGGAACGTGTATGCACGTGGGAAAGTGCTGGGAAATCAGTACCCCCCAGCCTTGCCTTTTCTCTTTGAATCCTGCTCAAGCTGCACATCCGAAGAGAAGTGAAATGCCTTTGCCTTCTCCTTCACCTCAAAGTGTGGGGCAGGAAGGCACAGCCGGCACGAGCCCTCTCCCTCTCTGCCGTTGTCAGGGGCTGTTCTCTGCCCTCTGCATGTGTCTACACGCTCGTCCCCCTTCCCCATCCTCTCCTCTCTGCCAGGTTTTTGCAAGGAATGGGTGAGAGGAAGGAGGTGGTGAGGGGCTGGGGGAATCCCTCAGACAGAGAGAGACAGGCAGCGGGGAGTGGTTCCCAGAGAAAGCCTGGCAGGTGCCATCAAACGCCTGCTCCCCAGGTGACACCTTCCCTTTCCCCTGGAGCCTCTGGCTCTGTCCGGGCTTTACTCATCCTTGGAAAGCATTTTCCCTGCCAGTGCCAGAGGCGGGAAGGCAAATTATGCAACCCCTGAGTGCCCTGAGGCTCCACCTTTCTCCAGCACCAAATACAAACACCAAGCTCCTTGCCTATCTCGGTCTCCTTCCTTTGGTCTCTCTTCTCCTTTCCTCCACCTTCCTCCATTAAACTGAACTCAGTCATTAGGAATTCGGGGCAGCTCCCACATCAGCACGTCTGGGGCAAACGGTGTAAAACACAGTGCGAGCTGCGTAGAATAACCCTGTTCCTATCGCCTGGGTCGGGATAAACCCCACACGACCGGGCGACGTAGTGTAAAACCAGCTCGCCCACAGAACGGATCTCCTGGTGTAAACGAGGTGTAAAACTTACTCTTGATGCCTCATTTCAGTGCCGCGGCGTCTCCCCTCCATTGACGGCTGCGGCAGCCCCACGGCGTGGGCGTAGGGATTGCTCATCCTTCTCCTGAACTTAGAGACCAGAGCAGGAGCAACACCTAAGTTAGATACCTTGAGTGGGCAGGCTGACTACACGTTGGCTGTCAACACCTCCTAATTTCTTTCCATTGATTGTTTTCAAAATAGGACTCATCATGGAGAGGCTGAGACATCTCAGCTGTTCAGACTGAGTCTTGCTTTCCATTGTAAGCCCTGTTTTTCTTCCTGTTGTTTCATAATTCTCTATCCCCTCTGAAAAAAAATGTAATAATTTAGAAAAAAAAAATCACCCCTCACTTCATGCCCCTGTGGATGGTGGCTAGAGCGATCATTTTTTCCACCAACATGAGATGAGGGGAGAGCAGCCTTGCAGCAAGGAACTGCTTATTGTCCTCGGACACGTGTTGCTCTCCTCCCTAGTGATAAGAGAATAACCAGGGAGATGAGTTCAGCTGTTTGCAGGTTTGTAGCGGTGGTGAAAGTGTTTTAATAAGAATTCCCAGTGTAGGCTCTTAGGAAATCTGGGTTTGTTGTGGTTTGTCTGCAGGGCCACTGCCAGCTAGCACAGTCACAACCAGGTCTTGGCAAGTTGTGATGCTCTAATGGGACATTTTTACAGTCCAGATGCTTCATGTAGCCTCAAAATACCTTCCCAATACATGCAATGGTGGTTTCAAACTCTTGTCCTGTGGCATCTGGGACACCAATATCCCCACAGGCCTCCCCACCCATCCCACAGGTCAGGTGAGGGGGTGATCCAGTCATCCCCATTAGTTTTAGGGGTTTGTGGGACAGATGTCAAACTAATATCACAGAAGTAAGAGAATCAAAGGAGCCCCCAGCAGACTCTAGGCACAATAGTCTTAGGTGCATGCACCCCTATTAAAGTTAGTGCCAGTGAGACTGATCCAGCCAGTCTAAAGACCTCACTAGAGAAAAATCTGTCCCTGTCTCAAAAACAGAAAGAGTAAGGAAAAACCTCTGAAGCCTGAGCAGCTTGAGTATCACTTTGCTCTATTTCCAGGCAGGGTCATAGGTAGATGATTAGTCAAATTCCAAACATCCTCTTCCGTGCTGTCTGGAGGTTCAACAGGGATTAGCTTTTTGTTCCTGATGTCAAGCTTCTAAAAACTGCCCAGCATCATCCACATGAAAATAAATAACTCTATTTCTATCCCATCTAGCATGTAATATAGCCAAATATTTAAAAAAAAAATGCACACCACACAAATCTCCCCCAAAATCAGGCCTTGCAGCAGCTCTCGCTGCTACCAAGCAATAAATTTGCAGCAGTCCCTGCTAGCTTTCTGCTGAGACTTTCTCCTCTCCAGCAGCAATCTCTCTCCCTGCCGAGGAATTTGATCAGCCCTCCCACACGCAGGCTGTTCTGTCCTGGCCAGGCAGCCACTACAGTGTGGGGGACTCCCTACACAGGTGGTGTGAAGGTGGTGGAGCCACACCAGCTTATTTGAGGGCAGAGATCCTCAAAAGGCCCCTGGACCTCCACTGACCCCTTGGGAAACTTAAACACACAACGGGGTCATGGACATTCGGGACCTAGCTGCCCTCAGATCCCTCTACAGAGATAGAAGGACTTCTCAAATCCTCACTTTTCCCTCTGTTGACTGCTAAGAAGCCCAAAGCTACAGCATTCCTTTGGCTGGTGCCATCTGGAAAGAAGTGAGGTGGACTGAGGCCCTTTTGAAACCTTTTTTTTAGCCTTCTACAGATTACTAAAGGAATTTCAGCACCCAGATGGACATCAGGGTTGCAGCTCCACCCTGCTGGGGGGTTAGAGCCAAATTATTATCACTTGAAATGGCTGGTGCGCTGCTGGCCGGCCAGGATGGAGAATGAGGGGAATTCTAAGAGCGTCCAGAGGAATTTGGGGTGGGACAGGCCTAACATGGCTGGAGCATCTGAGCTAAAGCCTTGTTAAGGTGTCTGGTAGTGGAAATCAGCAAAGGTATGCCTTGCATTTCTACTTCCTCCCCCTTGAGCTCCAAAATTGGAATTGAGCCACTTGAGACTTGGTTTGAGGGACTCCCAGGACCCTCCTTATCCCTGCACTCATGCACCTCAGATGGCCTTGGCTTTGGAGCTGACACGGCTCTGACCAGCTCCCCAGCTGTAGAGAAATCTGCCCACTCTTCTTCTGGGTTAGGGTGAACAAAGGTGATCCCTTGTGACCCAAGAGCACCTTGACATGCTGCCCCAGAGAAGCCAGCCTATTTTAAGAAAGCTGTGGAGGACCCCCAGTATTCCTTGCGTCCCTGTGCTTCCTGACCCAGACCCACATCCATGAGACCAAAGTCAGGTTCAGGGGTGTAGCTAGCCAAGCTGGGAGGTGCTGTCAGATACCTGCTACAGAGGAGCATTTGGAGGGCTGCCTGCTGCTCAGGCAGCGGCTGCTCCTCCTGTACCCGGACACTTTGGATGGTGCATATGCGAGTGCTGATGCGAGACCGTGTGTTTTAGAGAGGGCTGGCTGCAGGAGACTCGCAGGCACCCAAGGAGTCTAAGGGAGCATGTGTGATGCTGCGAGATGAGGCCACTGGTATGCCAGTGGGTGTCTGTATGTGAGAAGGGAAGAGAGAGGGGGAGAGTGAAGGAGAACACATGGATGCCCAGGGATGTGTGAATGAGACAAAATTTGCACGTAGCTGTGCATGCGAGCAGCTCGAATAGAAGCATGTGCGCAGCATAGAAAAAGCAGGGAAGATGCTTGGGATGCAGAGCGAACGCCTGCTGAGCGCCTGCGGTGCATGACAGTGCAGGAATGTGTCAGTGGATAGGAGCCTGCACAAAGATGGTGCAGAAACCCCTCCTGGTCATGCCTGGAGTGTGCTTTGCGAGTGTGCAAGCCGGCGCCGGGAGATCACTCGTATGTACGTGAGAGGGCGTGCATACAGGTGTTTTTTCAATAGGATATGACTCTTTCTTGAACTCACCTGTTAGCAGCTTTCCCCTCGCCATCCCTCTCTCCCCTACCCCCCCAGCAAATATCTGCTTGCCTAATTTCCCTTCAGATGTTTATTACATCGTGGAGATAATAATGCAGCAAAATACCTCCGGGTGCCACAAGCAACACCAGATTGTCTTATAGCAACGTGTAAATTTCTCTGGCTTCTTTTTTTCCCCCTGAACACAAAGAGATGGAAGGTATTAAAGTCATCTCTCTCCCTGGAGCTAGTGGTGTAGCAGGGCAGGGAAGGCAGCGAGTGGAGCTTAGAGAAATGGGCTCCAGACTGAAAAAGCGAGAACCTGGGGCCAAAAAAAATAACAAACTACCGTGCTGGGAACTCCTCTCTTCTTATCTCTTGCCGAGGAGGCAGGAATTTCTGTCCCCATTCCTCACGCGATATTAAAGCCACATTATACAGGTTGCTGCAGCATTAGTCATTTTTAATTAATTTATCATTTAAATTAACACACTTTTTATTTTGTCAGCAATGAACTGCTACTCCCTCACTAGATTTGTTCCTTGATACCCAGCCAAGAGGAGGATGGCAAGTTATGCTCCACCCATCTCCTCTCCTTCATAAAAGGAGCAGCCCCGAGTGCCAGCTTAGTCTCCCTTGCAGCTTGCAGAAAATAAAGACCTGTCAGCTCACTCGCCTCTCCTGCAATTTTACCTTTCCTGAATTTTTTTTGTTTTTCCTTTCTTGTTGCAACAGAGTGCAGGAGGCAGCATCAGTGGCTCCACTTTGAGGCTTGTCAAGGCTCAGCGCACACACGCACACACACTCACAATCCAGAGCAAAAATATTTGCTCTCACCTGTCTCCAAACTCAAAGCAAACCTCCCGTCCAAGCAAACCGCCAACACTTGGAACGAGAAGGCACCCGAGCCAGAATCTAATGTAAGGAGAAGAAATCCAATGTACACTGGCAACTTTTCTCTGAAAAGCAAGTGGCTAAACGGAAGGAAAGGAGCATTGTAAGAAGAGGACAACTTAGGGAAGAAGATTTCATTTTTTGGATTTCACACTAAACTTTGGAAAAGTTTTTTTTTCTTTTAGTTATTATTCTGTGCACCGTCTTCTAAGAACATTGAGACATTGTTACCTGCATGTAAGAGCTTTTACATATCTATATATATATTTTTTTTTAATGGAAGAAAACCAAGAGGAAGAATAGTATGTGGACCACCTAGCCAAAGGCACCACTGAAGCATCCCTTGCGGCAAGGGGGACGCAGACTCTGAATGTGTATAATTCCGAGGGACTGCATTTTTTTCCCACCGGGCTTATGAGATAGCGCAGAGGCAGGCGAGAATTACTTCTGTCTCCCCTCGCCACCACCACCTCCACGTCCTCTTGCAAGGGCTCCTGCGACTCTCCCACCTCCTCCCAGCTCGCAGGGGACATGGGAACGCGCGGCGCCCTCGATGCCTGAGGCTGGGCGGCCGCGGGGCTGTCTGCGGGAAGCGCTTCCCTCCCGGGGCTCGCCGTCCATGTGCCCGCAGCCGGCGGGGCCTGGAGTCGGGATGAATTTCCCCGTGGTCTTCGCGTTCATCCTCTCGCTGCCCCTGGCCCGCATGGAGGTGAGTTCCGCCGCGGGGGGCGGGCGGTGCTGCCGAGCTGCCAGCCCCGCGCTGGGGGAGAGCCGGCGGCGGCTCGGGCCCGCAGGTNGCCGCCCCCCGCCCGGAGGGCAGCGCCCGCTGCAGCGGGGACCCCTCCGGAGCGGGGACCCCTCGGCAGCGGGGACCCCTCGGCAGCGGGCACTCCTCGGCAGCGGGCACCCCTCTGGAGCGGGCGCTGTCGTCGGGACGGGCCCGCCGGGGGGGTCTCCCCTGGGAATACACCCACCCCCTGTGTCTGCCCCCGGCTGCAGGGAAAGGGGAGGCTAGGCTGCAGCGGCCCCTGGTTAATTTGAGAGCAGGGATGCTGCTGGCGAGCCCCGGGGAACCCGCAGCTTCCCGCCCTGCCTCGCCCGGGGCTGTCAGCCCGGGGCGGGCGCCGGCTCCCTCAAGCCTCTCGCCCCCGCCGCTGATTTTGGCATCACGGCAGTGCGGGTGCAGCAGGGACCGAGGCCCTCTTGGCACCTCTGGAATAACACACAGTGTGAAACCCACCCTGGCATCACCAGGGGGCTAGTGGAGAAAGGGCGTGGGGCTTTGGAAAGAGGGAGGAAGGAAATAGTGTGAGTAGAGACACCGACACCGAGTGGCATGGTTACTCAGCAAGGTGTGTGCCCAGCTGGGGGAAGGGGCAGGAGGTGGGTGTCTGCTGTGCTTCCATGGTCACGCAAGCATCTTGCCCTGCAATCCTGAATGCGCTGCTCAGGAAGAAGCCGAGCAGAGGGTAAGGGCCAGGTGGTGGATTTGAACAAACACCCCAACCCACTTAAGTTTCCCTATGTGGAAACTCAAGCCTCATCCCCAGCCCTAGTTGAGGAAAAGGAGCCCCAAACCCCCAAATCCTTTGACCTCTGCCATCACATTTCATCATCTGATTGCATGCAGATTGAGGGGATCAGAAAGCCCCTAACATTCCCACACAGTGCTCAGTTTCCACTTCAGCTCTACCCAAGATGGCAAAACTCTGGGTTGGATCTGCAGCTTGATTGTCAGGGGCAGAAAATATCCTTCCACCAAAACTTTCCCTTCTTTGCATCATTTTTCTCTTTTGCTTCCTCATTTTTGGGCGAGGGTAAGTGGGTGCACCCATTGTGGGATGGCAAAGAAGAGGCTGGGTGCAAAGCATCACGTCACCTCACTATGGGCCCACTTTGCCCTTGCCCAAGCCACAAAAGGAAGCAGTTAGAGATGTGGGCTACCCAGTGGTCATGTTTGTTTTGGGCAGAGGATGGTATTTCCTCTGTGGATTGCTCAGATCTCTTTCTCCCATGCAGCATGAAACATCAGCTATGGTTGGCGCTGGGGAAGGATGAAGATGGAAGTGTCTGATCCCGAGCAGCTGTTATTCAGTTTCTGTAATCAGGTTGAAATACTGCACAGCTCCATGACAGCCTAGTAGAATTAGAGTTTGGTAATTCTGGCCCGAGGTTTCAAGGGAGGAATTGTGATATTTGTCATCGTATGACCGGAGAACCAAGAACATTTCTGCTTGGGTAGATGCTTCTACCTGCAGCCAGTCCTCACAGTTACTTTGAGGGCAGTATGTTGCACCCTCTGCACCAGGCACACATGGCAGAGCTCCCACCAGGCTGCTGAACCAGAGTTGTCCTCTGAATGGGGCTTGCAGCTCTTCCCAGCCCTGCCAGAGAAAGTGCGTGAGGAGCAGTAGCTCCCCAGATCAACAGAGGCCCTGAGCAAAGACATGGAGCCTCCTGAGTCCTTCTCCCTCTTTGATCACACCCATCTGGAGCTGGAGGGCCCTGGAGCCCTTCCAGCCGGAGGGAGTACAAGCCTCAGCGGGAAGGTATTTGCCAGTTGGGAAGCGAGGATGCTAAACCTATTTGCATTTGCCCCACGGGCTGTAATAGTTGCCTTGCAACATTTACAGAGATGGGCTGAGCCAGTCGTGGTTGTGCTGGGGTGAAGCCCCACAGGCAGTGCTTTCTGGAATTCCCAAGGAATGGGGTGCGGCTAGGCACTTGCTTATAACCTCGGCCCAGCTCCCTGTTGCGTCTTCCTGTTGCAAGGCTCCAGCGTTCTTCCCTAGTCTTCCTAGCACGAGGCAGTGACAAGGACAAAGCAGTGGAAGCCGGGATGGATGACATGTCTAGGGTGAGCTTGTGGAAGGAGAGTCGTCCCTGCCTCCCTCTCACTGTCAGCTGATGTGCAGCAGCAGGAGGGAATGACAGGGCTCCTGCACTGTTTCCAGTGCTGCTGGTACACAACCAGCCCCGGGGGTGGAAATGCCTCCAGCCCTCGCAGGGGAGGTGTGGGGGGAATGTGGAGGAACAGTGGAGTCCCCCTTGAAATGGAAAAAGGGTGGGTAGGTCTGTCTGTATTTTAGGAACACAGACTAGATCAAATGTTGGATTATTTTAAGGGGAGAAAACATAAGCCATTACTCCAAGTGGAAAGGAATCATGTGAAGAAGGTTGTGCCTGCTGCAAGGTGCTCTGACAGGCATTTGTCAGGGTCCCCCTGTAGCCAGGAGTGGTGCTGGAAGGGTGGAAGCCCTGTGCCGGGGGAGGGCTGGTGGCAGGTGCTGCTGGTCTTGCCCTCTGCCAGGGAATGCGGTGGAGTCTCCCCTCAGGGTCCACATGTCAGCTTCAGAGGGAATTAAAAAATGCTGTTTGTTTGGGTTTTTTGCCTGACTGATCACTCGAGACCCTGCTGCCAAGATCCCTTGCCACAGTTGTTGTGGAGGTGCTCAGAAATTCCTCCTTTCCCGAGCAGAGCAGCAGATACCTGGGTGCTTCCCTGCTCTTCAGTCCTTCTGTCTGCAGTCACACCAGCTCAGAAAAAGGAACTGGAGGAGTCCTCACCTCGGGAGTATTCTTGTCTGATTTCTTTGAGCCCGGAGGGTCTGCCTTCTCAGCTGTTTGCACAACCTTTGCTCCCTCCTCCTCCTCTGTACCTAACCAAGAGACACACCTTCAGGCAAGACTGTGAAACCCTTGCCAGAGGGTGTAGACCACAACACTGCATATTCCCTGAATCAGCTTGACAGCAGCTGATGACAGGGGGACCTCTCAGCATCCCTGGTGCTCAAAAGCATAAGTTGGGAAAAAACTCCAGAGCAAGAGGTCGTGGGGCTAGGGAGGAGGTAGATTTTGGGAGAGTGCATGTGTGGGGAGTGGGAACAGGGGTATTGCTGCACCTGTGTTTATTTGCAGTGGCCAAACATTGCTGCTGGGCATCCAGGAGGAGGGAAGCAAAGCTGATGTGCCGAGAGCCCCCAGTGTTGCAGCCACAGTGCAGGGAGGCTGCCAGGCAGGCCCTGCCCGGATGCTCTGCTGCCTTCTGTCAGATGTGCCGTGGCCCCTCAAGCACCAGCAGCCAGCACAAGAAGGGGAAGTAAATGTCCCTGCCAGGGCATTGGCAGATTGGGGGATGCCCTTGCGACTCAGGGGAGAGTCAGAGTCAGGGACTGGGACGCAGAGGGAGGGAGGGAAGAACAAACTTTCTTCTAAGAATTCAGGGCCTCACAGGAATACAAGGCCAGGCCTTGGGGCACTTGACAGCCAGCCAAGAGTCCATTGAGACAAAAGTCTTCTTTGATCTGCCGCACGGTTAAAAAAGGAGATTGTTAACCTGTGTTAGACAAATAACTCTAGAGGAGCTGCTAAGCAGGAAAAGCACCAGCTGCTTGGGCTGGTCTCTTGGGGATCCCACCTCTCTTGCAATGCTCTTCTACCTTCTAATCCCATGGGATTAGGTGGAGGGGATTGATGGACCTCTGCTTCCCTGTGTCTTATCCCACAAGTATCACAAGCGTGGGTGTGTGTGGTGCCCTGATCTCAGAGCCTCCCAGGCACAGAGCTGGGGCAGGGGCCAGAGGCATGGCTCTTCCCAGTGACAGACCCCAGAGGGAGCAAGGACAAGGCATGCAGCTCAGGTTTGTAGCTGTTCTTAGGCCAGCCTTGAATTTGGTTTACAAGGGTAAAGTAAGGAGCTTCACAAGATTGCAGTTGTCACTGGCAGAGTTGCCTTACAAAAATGGGGGAGGAGAACAGGATTATGAGCCATGTAGGCTGGTGTTACGCCATAGCCATGCTGGTAGTATCTGCAACAAGAGAAAATTGGCATCTAAAACTGCTGCCGTGAGCAGGGAGTGGAGCTTATTCCTAAAGGCAGTCACCAGAAATACGGCTCCTGAGGGCCTGCATTTTCAATCCCTGATTCATATCTGTTCCCCCTGCTCAGTTAGCAAGGTGACACCTCCCAGCTCACTTCCAAAGTCACCGTGTCTCATAACACCTGCCCACGCTCTCCCCCCAGCAAGTGCTGGAGTTTAAAATAAAGTTCCATTTCCTACACATATTAAGTGTCAGGAAGGTCCAGGGGCATCCGTGCAGAGCAGCATTTGTACACAAACGCATTTGGCTGACAGGTGCAAACATTGAAAGCCTGCAATTTCACCGCCCAGCACTGAGCTCCGACTGCAAGTACTGGGAATTGCAAATGATCCCTCTTCCAGTAAATGTGTGTGGCACAAGGCAGGGAAGTGCTGCAGAGCCTCTCCAGCACTGGGCTGTTGGTCCCCCTCTTCTTCATGCAGCAGGAGATGTCAGAAGGCATCTTCATTTCGCAGCTGTTCAGTGATCCCTGAATTATACAAGTCTCTCTCTCGCTGTGCATTCATCACTGATGCTGCTTCCCTCTCCCTCGGAGACTGAGGAAGTAATGCCTAGGGATGTAAAATCTGCTTTTTGCTGCAGGCGGACAGCCAGATCTGTGGTGAGATGTGACGGTGACAGGGATGGAGCGGGGCAGGAAAGCTTGGTCTTACTGATGCTCTCTGGTGGATCTGGCTGTGGAGGTTTAGGACACTGGTGTTGTGTGCTCTGCAGCTGTCTTCAGGAGGTTTCTGCCCCATGACTTGGGCTGCAGCAACCTTCACATCACTGCATCCTAGTTTAAGTTATAGTATTAGAGGGTGGTCTGGCAGGGCTGAGGAGGGAGCACTCCTGTTGTCTTACTATGGAGGCAAACGGTGGGTGGCCAAGGACAGGCACATGTGAGAGCGTGCCAGGCTCAAGCAGCCATCAAAAAGTGGCTGCAGGTTTGGGCTGAAGCCCTCAAGGTTTAAAGCCAATGTTTAGCCACCTGCCTGGTGGCTTTTTTCAGTTGCGAGCGGAAGGGAAATGTTCTGCACTGAACGCAGGCAGAGAATAGCTGTACGGTAGGAGGACCACACACATGCCACCAACTGTCCATAAAAACCCCCACAAAAATCCCTGCGTTTCACAGGCGCACAAGCCAAGTTCTCCTCTCAGTTACAGGGACATGTGTAGGGCTGTGCCTCAGATGCCATCCAGCACCCGGCTGAAAGAGCAGTTTTTCCGCTTGAGTAGCCCTGAATGAAGAGAGCTGGGAGCTAAGCAAACACTCTGGCCAGTACTTTCCTCTGTCTCTTTTTCTAGTCTTTCAGAAGTATGTTTTAATCAGCACTTGCTTTCCCACACCGCTCCTTTGTACTCTTATTAAGTGCTGTCACTGGGGCCCACTCTAGCCTAGTGCCACAGTAAAATTCCCAAGAGACTGATGGCATTGCACCTGCCTGCACAAACTCTGTATTTGGCCCATTGTCTGATATTGCTAAACCCGCTTACTTAAGGACTTTTGGTGCTGGTATGCAATGACATCCAAACTCCCATATATTTCTTCCTTCATTTCAGCTCCTCAGCCCATCACCTCCCTGCTGCTTTTGTGGTTTCACCACGGGCTCATGCTGGGGCAGCCTCAGCTGCGAAGGTCAATCTTCATCTCCATCCCTTGCCTTTTTTTTTCTTTAAAAAAGAGTATGCAAATGATGTATATTATTGGGCCTCTGTGGTTTGAAAACACACGCGCTCGCACACGCACATACACATGATAACTGACAAAGCCCGTGAGGGAGTTTCATAACGGAGGGAAATATTGGGAAGGTTTTATCTGATAGTGTAAGGGAAGTCTGTTAAAACGCCTTTGCTGCAGGCAGCAGGAATGAGAAGCCACCTGGAGAAGTCATACAGCACCGGAGAAGGAAGCCTTGCTGGCTGCTTGCATAGTGTTTGGGGCTCTGCTGCACAGCCTGGGTATTTTTTGGCTTTTTTAGTCTCCTGACAGCTTTCTGAGAGGCAGCGAGAGGAGCTCTCTTGCTTTTGCTTAGGTTTCAGGCTCGTGCCTTCACGAGGCATAAAGCCCTCAAGGTTTGAAAGCCAACACAATACAATGCATGTCTTCACGTTTCGTTGGTTCTGTCGTGTCTCCTCTGTGCTTGAGTCCCTGCTGCTCCTCAATACAGTCAGTATTTGCAGATCATCTCTCTAATGCTTGTTTCTCCCTTTCTTTTCTTTTTGTCATCTGGCAGGGGGACCCCATACCCAAAGACATTTATGAGATTTTGAGTGGCAGCTCGGTGCGCTCCATCAGTGACCTCCAGCGTGCCCTGCGGATAGACTCCGTAGGTAAATCNGGGGCTGGGAGGGGATATTCCGTTTTTCAGCAGGCACACTATCAACAGACTTCATTATAAATGTAGGAACCACTCAGGACCCAAGACCTGTCTATTTACAGACAGTCCCCCTGAAACTTGTGGGAGTTAGAGGCAGCTAGATGCTTTTTTAGATCTCCTAACTGTCTGGTCTATTGAGGGACACTGACTTCCAAGAATGGTAGGAGATGGGCAAGGTGAGTGCAAGGAACTGAGATCACCATTCTTCACCCTGGGAGATGCTCAGGCAGCGGGGCTTGAATTGGTCAGGGATCAGTTTAGGAGGCGGAAAAATGGGAGGTGGAAATAGGGTGTCAGAGGAGGAAGGGGCTGAGTGGGTTTCCAGGTTTAGCATCCACAAAAGGCCATGGGCTCCTGGAGGATGAGAGCAGCAGAGCACGTGTCCATGGGTAAGATATGGGACAGGGGCTAAGTCAGGGTAGCGTTGCTTCACCTCCTGCCCATAGATAAGAGCTCCAGGGGCTGCAGTGCCTCGGGGTCACTTGGCCAGGGCTGAGTGCAGTGAGCAGCAGGAGCAGCGAAGCGTGGAGGGGTCGGCACGTGTGGGAACTGGAGCACGCGCCACGGCGGCTGGGCTGGCCCAGGAATTTATTTATAAACGGTCTCTTCAGAGCAAATTCCTTTCTATTCTAACCCTGCTCCCGCCCGTCGTCCCCCAGCCCCCCCAGCTCGACTTCTCTCTCGTGTTTTGTCTGTTTTGAGCTTTGTAATCCTTGCCGAGACACTATCTATGGGGGAACAGAATTTCCTGCTTTTGTTTCCTATGCCAGTCCAACCACTGGCGCAGTCTCAAAAGCATTCCCGCTGCCTTTCAAAATGGCCCTGGAGGGGCAGGGGGGGAAAGCAAGGGGGAGGGCACCAGCTGCATTCAGCTATTGTTTGTCTTAGAAAGAGGCGATGAGGCTCCCTACTACCGCCAGGGCCACTCCCTGCCCTCACCAGTTCCCTCCTCCTTGTCCACGAGCCACACAATGGGGCAACTTCCAAAATTAGCCATGCTGGATTGCCCAGGCTGGTCTCCCCTGCCCCAAATGTCTTCAGTGCTGATTCAAGGTGTAGAAGGACAACTTAGAAGACGGAGGGACATGATTCTCAAGAGATTTGTTTTGAGTCGACACTTGTTGCTATTTTCTTGCCCCCATTTCTCTCCTCTCATCAACTCAACTTGTGCACCAAAGGCAGCCCCCCACCCTTGTTTGATAAAATGGGGTGGAGGGGTGGGCAAGGTGCAGCTGAGAAGATCCATCCCGTCTGTCTTGGCCCAGTGTCTAAGGAACAGATACTTCTCTATCACAGCTATTAACCAGCCCCATGATTAAGAAATTCAATGGGCTTATCTTGTTGGCTCCAGAAGCCCAGGGGTATGAGAGAAGGCTGCAGAACTTTGAGACACTGGTTTCACTTCAGGTCCCAGATAGAAAAGGCTGGTCAGGGAAATAAAAAGTGGTGCTATGAAGCTGTTTCTTTGTTGCACCCTGTAGCTCTCCTCTATTCCCAGGTACTGACTGAGGGGCATTGCCATTTGCTTGCCCTGTGAGGAATTAACAATGTAGTGTGTTAGCAAAATAATCCTGAAGTGCTGGAGCTATTCCCTGTGCTGTCTGTGCACTTGTGTGTCTGTCACAGCTGTTTCCCTCCACTGACTGCACAAGGAGAAGAGTGAGGCAGCTCCAGGAGACAAACGGGCTGAGACGGTGCTCTCCCGACCTTGGGCACTATTGTAGATGCAGCAACAGAGGTGTGTAGAGTGGGAGTCATCTCCCTTAACTGTGGTTGCCCACAAAGCAGTGGCTTCCCATGTAAACCAGTTATCCAGACACCTTCTCTAGCCCAAAGAGGACTACAGGCCTTCTAAAGCATGATCCACCAGTTCTCATTTTGGGTGTTTGCCTGAGGGCGAGACAAATGGTGCCTAGAATAGATCACACCTTTCCAGCCACTTTAAAGGGTGTCTGTCTGTCCACCTCACACATAGATATTGACTGCTCAGTGACAGGAACATGATTCCTGCCTTGTGAAGGCAGCCTCCCAAATCCATCAGCAACAGAGACCTGAGCAGAGAGCAAAGTCCCTGCTCCCCTTTATGAGAGGGCTACACTAGGGCAGGGCTGAGGAAGAGGAATGGGACATGATAGGTAAGGGAAGTCTGCTCCAGCACACATCTGATAAACAGAGATCTTCCACTGGCCCCTAATTCTCTTTAAGAAAATTGCTCCCTTGATGCTGACGTCCATTCAGTTTCCTTCAGTTGCTAAAGCAGGTCAGAGAAGGAAAGAGCTGTGGCTGGGTGGGAGCTGTCTTTGAGCGCAGCCATTGTCCCGAGCTCAGGAGGGGCTGCATGTTGGAGTGCTCCATGGGGATTATGGGCATTTCTCTATTCAGCACTTCCTATGGGAAAAAGCAGTGGGGTGGGAGGGAACCGCTCAGGGCTGGCCTGAAAGCTATCGGTCTTCCTCTCCCATCGCTGACTGAACCACCTCCAGATCCTGCCTCTTACCTTAGAGTAGTGTAGAGGAAAAGTAATTTTAACTTTATTTTTCTGTTCTTCTGTCATAAAACTGCTCTAACCTAGAGCAGCTGAGGTGAGTTCGGAGAGAGAAAGCAAGCACCCCACCTACCACCTATCACCCCCTTCACCTGCCCTCTCACTGCCCAACTCTCCCAGTCCCAAACTATCCCAGCAAGACACCTCAGTGTTAAATACCAAGTGTTCTGCTTGTCCCATCTGGTCTTTGATTTTCCTTGGTGTTATCCTGGTCTCAGCTGGCCAGTTTGAATCCCTCTACTACTCCTCTCTGACACCAGAAAGTCCTGACCCGGGCCTTATCTTCCTTGAGCTGGAGTTTTCCTCTCCTAGACCTGACTGGGTTCCCTCTTTCATGATAGGCTTGTTGCTTTGAGCTGCCTAGTCTGAACAAAGAGAATCCATGCCCCAGCACAGCTGTGACCTTGCTTGTAGATTTACATCTAGCATGATGTCCTGGGTCCGTGGCTTATCCTATGTCCCTGCACTTTGCCTGGTGATCTAAGCACAAGTGCCTGCTGTCTTCTCCTGCCTCTACCTAGTGCTATTAGGTCCTGTTTTACCCTTTGCAGAGCGGGATAGCTCGAGCCTGAACCTGAATGCAACTCAGCCCGAACAAAACCCTGTGGCCCTGTCTCGAAAGCGACGAAGCCTAGGTGAGCTGGGGGTCTTGCACCTTGTGATGGTTGGGGCACTCACCTGAGCAGCCATAGGTGGTCCAGATACGTGTCTGAGATACACATGTAGGGGTAGAGATTAGAGTGCACCTGTATGCGTGGAGACATGACAAGGAGGGTCTGGGCCCGGAGCAGGAGCCAGGTGTTACACCCTGGGAGGGCAGGAAAGGGAGTCTGGTCTTCTGTGCACTGCACTGCTTTAAATTTTGGTGGTGCTTGTTTGCTCTAAAGTGTGATCTCCTGCCTGGGCTGCAGTGAGAAGCATCATTGTACAGAGGCTTCCTCCACAGGGTATGGCCCTGTATAGGGAGAGAGCTGGAGGGCTGAGAGAAAGAACATAGGTGTGGCTGTGCATGTGCACGTGAGAGCCATGTGGGATCCTTCTCTTGCAGCAGAGGTGGCTGTAGTGGGTTGGTGACAGCGGCAAAGCCCATTTCATCCCCTGTGTCTCTCTTGGCCCTCCGTAGATGCTCTGGCAGCAGCAGAGACAGCTGTCCTTGCGGAGTGCAAGACACGGGAGGTGGTCTTCGAAATCTCCCGCAACATGGTGGACAGCACCAATGCCAACTTCGTGGTGTGGCCGCCCTGTGTGGAGGTGCAGCGCTGCTCTGGCTGCTGCAACAACCGCAACGTGCAGTGCCGCCCCACGCAGATCCGCGTCCGGCACGTCCAGGTAAGGGACACACCTCCCACTGCTCCCTCCTCCTGCCATCCGCTACCATCCCTACGCCCCAAGGCCAAACCCAGGGCAGGTCTCAGGTGCTGGGGTCACACAGCCGTCTGTCCCCTCTGCACTGGCCATGCAGCACTGCCACCGCTGGTGTGGGTGACATCCGTACCAGCTGCTGGAAGGGCTGGTGCTGTCCAGAAGCTGGGGCCTGTCACCACGCAGGGCTACAGGGCACTGTGTCCAGCTGCAGCTCCATGCCACGGCCCTTCCTGTGGCTCGAGGCAGCCTTGTCTGCTGTGCTAGAGGAGAAGAAACAGGGTGCTTTCGTCGCGGGAACTGGTTTTGATGCAAAAAGAGGAGGGTTTGCAGTGCCAGTCTCCATCCCCCCACTGCTGCTGCAGCTTCTTTCCAAGACACACATTGGAACAGCTTCTCTTTCTCAGTCCACAGTTACCTCCTGACCTGCTCCATCAGCCAGCAGACACCTGACAGCTAACCTCTTGCTCTGATCCTCCCCTCACAGCTACCAGTGATCTCCTCACAGCTTCCTCCCAGACAGCTTGTTTAAAAATAATATTCATCCCATACTAATCCTCTGCCTGAGCCATAAGAGACTCCTCTAGACAGGCAGCAGAGGTTGGCTGGGAGAGATTGTATTCACACACAGCCCTTTTCATCAGGAAATTCCTTTCTCAGAAAAGCCAGGCTGAATGAGGAAAAACTGGGGGGGAGCAGGAGTTGTTTTTCTGGAAAAAAACAAGTGAGAGGTCAAAAGCCAGCCTGAAAAAGTGACCTGGAAATGGTTTCTTTGAGGACAGAGGTCTCTCTATTGTTTGGCTGGAAGTGTTTGTCTAGCAAGCAGCGTGTGGTCTGAAGCGTGTGGAGTGGGCTTTCAAGGAAAGATAAACAGCCTGGCTGCTTTGGTGCTGGCTGAAGGATGCTGCTGGGGGCAGTGGGTTTAGAGGAATTCCATCCCAGATGCACAGCAGAGTGAGTATTTATAGTTTGCGGAGCACTTCAGGGACTGCAGACTTGTTAGATAAGCTGAGTGGGGTCAGGCCTGGCTGCTGCTGGAGTGGGAGGACCCCCTAGAAACTTGTGCCCTGTGGTGGGATGTGGAGCAATGAGTCTTCCCTCTGAGTCAGCACTGGTGGAGAGTCCGAGGGAATTTCCAGAGCACCGCCTCTCCAGTGAAACACAGAGCCGAGGGCTTCAGCCCTTTGAGTTATCAAAGAGCTTGAGACAAATTCAGACAGGCCTCAGCAGAGCTGGCGAGGCTGCATTAGCTTGCATCAGACCCGAGTTTTTCTCCTTTTGCCCTTCCTGTAGGTTCCTGTGGGAATTATCTGGGTTGCCCCAGGTCTCTGCCATCACATCTGTTAGAAACAGGCTATCATGTCCTGCATGTTCCATGTTTCCATCTCTGATCAACCAGTCATCCTGCTTAAGCACTGGAAATATTTAGGAACAGGGGAACCAACCAGAGACATCCAAACTTGCCTGGTCTAGGATTGCTCTGCTGCCGTGTTCAGAATTATCTCCCATACACACCACCCCTGAATTCGAACAGTGCTTTGTAAGCTGCCCTCTGACCCTTTAGAAAGAAATCCAGTACTAAAGTGCGCTGACACTGACTAATTTTACAGAGTGGGAGCTGTAGCTGTATTAATCTTTTGCTTGCCTTCCTCTTGCAAATAGGTGAACAAGATAGAATTTGTCCAGAGGAAGCCAAAATTCAAAAAAGTCGTTGTGCCTTTGGAGGACCATGTGCAGTGCCGGTGTGAAGCCGTGTTCCGACCACCCCCCAGGAACATCCGTCCAGGGCCACATGAACAGAGACGTAAGGATCTAGGCATTAGTAGAAGGAAGGGAGGTGTGAGAAGAGGGGCTGGGGAGAGAGAATCCACTGGTTTCAATCTGCTTAGCACCTGTGAATCCCAAGGGCCTTCGCTGGTTTATACCAGCTGAAAGACCTTTCCCAGGATATCTGCCTGCCAGGAAGGGGCTGAAACTGAGGGGAAAGAAGGAGGGGAAGGTGAGAGGTGAGGGGAAGGGCATGGTGGGAAAAGGGAGAGAGCAGAGACTGTGGAGAACAGAGGACAAGGAACAGAAGAACAGAAAGAGGCCTTGTGGCCCTGCTGTTGCAGAGCTCTTTGTTGACAGTGTGTGAAGAAGGATATTTCAACAAGAGCTGTCTCCCCTGGCTGTATAGACACTCTCCCCTCTGTTTTGGCAGGCTTGTCACCGGCGTTCACCACAGCCGCTGTCTCACAGAGGCGGCGAGTGCGCCGGCCGCCGGCACAGAAGAGGAAACATAAGAAGTACAAGCATGTCAACGATAAGAAAGTGCTGAAAGAAATCCTCATAGCGTAGAAGTGCTGGCAGGGGAGAGAGAGCACAAGGCAGGTAACTGCTTTTTCAGTCAGGAGAGATGTCCTCCTGGGACATGGCATCTTAGACCCTTCCCACACCACTGGCCACTTGTTCAGTGTGGCGCTAGTGCAGGACAAAACCTGGGTTGAAGGAGGAGGAAGGACTAGGTTGGGTGCCAACATTTGCATTCTGTTTATGGAATTAAGTTGGAATGATTATGCTGCAGCCATCCTTGCTGTCAGGCCCCGCCCTGTCCTTTCTCTGCCTCCCTTTCAGGCAGAAAAGAAACCTGACTTCTCCCTACACCTAAATCCCCTCGGGGCCCATGTAATTCATCTCTTCTGTGAAGCAACTCCTGTTCTAGTTTCTCTATTGATTCTCCATTGAAAACAGAATTAATGTTGCTCTGGGGATCCCTTTTCCCTCTATTTCATCAGCTGAGTTGGCAGAAAAACTGAAAAGCAGCAGCACTTTTGGTTCATCACTCTCCTAGCAGGAAGCCTATGTGCATGAGAAAGGTCGTATCAGGGGAGAGGAGAACTGGAATCTCTGGCAAGAGATCTGGACTTTGTCAGGCCAGGGTCTGACTCTTCTCTCCATGACTTGTGTAAACAAGGATAATTCCCTCATGGTCAGAAGAATTTCACTGGGACAAGAGAAAGTAGACTAAGTCCTAGTTCCCCATGAGAGGAAAAGGTGCAGAAAAGAGGGAAAGAATAGTCAGGGTGCAGGGTGGTGGGAGCTGAATTTAGAGAGAGGTGACACAGCTCAACAGGACCAGGGCTGAGCAGTTCCTGAGCCCTGGCCCAGGGCTCAGCAGTTCCAGCTCTGCTGCAGCCGCTTTAGTAAGCCCAGGCCACTCACTTCACATTCACTTCCCCTCATCCCGGGAGAGGGGACAGCAGGCTTCCATGTGTGGCATTTCAGGAGCTGGGGACAAGGGGCATCAGGCAGTGTCTTGAGACTGGGATTCCCACGCTTAGGACTATGAGGGTTCTGATTATCCCAGGATTCTCCTGGCCAGCCTAAAGTTCCCAGGGTAGAAATGATGCAAACCCATGCAAATCTCAGCTTTGGCTCAAGCTGTTCAGAAGTAAAAAATAGAGGAGGTCAAAAGTCCTCCCAGGATTCTAATCTGGCACTTTGGCACAAATATTTCCAGAGGAGAAAAGGGGATAGGAGGGGAGTTGCAGGGGACAAAGGGTTACATGTTCTAATGCTGTGTCTGGTTTTGTTTCACTTCCAGGTTTATTTAATATATTTGCTGTATTGCCCCCATGGGGTTAATGGAATGATAACTTTTCCTCTTTGTTCATCTGCCTCGACGTCTGATTCAGACAGGAATTGGTGCTTCCCTTTCCATCAGTGGACCTTCTCCCACCAACGCCTCCCTTTCATTTATTAGCAAAACTTTAAAGTTTTACACACACACACGCAAAAGGACAAGGATGACCTACATATATATAGGTATATATATGAGAAAAGAACAAAGTACAAATAAAACCGTGAACGCCAACGGCCACAACTTGCGATGAGAACAGGACAATTCCTTCCCTGCTACAGAGGACAGGATGGAAAATGTGAAAAGGAAAGCGGATCCAATTTCTTCCGAGGGAAGGAGAAAAACAGATGGACAGAGGCCAAAAGGGGAATATTCTCCCTTTCCCTTGTGCTTCTGGTAAGGCTGGGGGGCCCAGCTGAGATCTACACTTGCACTGGACCTACCTTTTGGAAACAGGCAAATCTCAGATTGCAAGCGGCGACCAATGATGGAAAATGCACTAAAGACTTTTATCGCCCTACCTGGACAGATATATATTTTTAACGTGCGTGTGTATATTTTATTTTAAAAAAAAGAAAAACCAAAACCACTAAGGTATACAACATCTCGGGGAACAGAACAAACAAGCAAAGAAACAAAACAAAGAAGCCAAATGCATTCCCCCACTCCCTTTCCCCCCCTGCTCCTGGTGCTGACTGGAAGGTGTTTGGATCATGGGGAAGGAGCACATGGCGGCAGAATCATCTCCACGCCCCCGGCCCCTGCCAAGAGGAGCCATCTTTGCACATGCTGGTGGAGAACTCAACTTTCCAGGCTCGAACTCAAATTATTTTTTAAATTCACTCTGTATGTGTGTGTGTGTATATGTGTGTCTGTGTGTGTGTATATATATATATATATATATATACACGTGTGCGTGCGTGTGCGTGTGTATGTGTATTTATACATACATATATAAAAATATATATATATATATGTTCTTAAATGGATTTCATTCCCCAGTGGCAGGAAGGTCAGGCACATGCATGCATCAGCTTCACTGGGCTGGCAGAAAAGCACTCTGTTACTGCAACGTGCCTGCCGGGGACAGGGCAGGCAGAGGCATCATCTGATCTATCTCTTTCTTGTTACCCTTTTCTCTCACTCTGCACCACCCCCTCCCAGCACAACTTCCTTGCAGAAGGTGAAGTGGCCCCACAACAAGACCAAGGACAGCCAAACTTAGAAGCATGACTTAATCTCAGTGAGCTGTCCTTGCCTGCTCTGTGGTCTTGAAAGCAGAATCATGTCAGTCCCATGAGGTTTTTAACCCTTTCCATACTATGCCTCCACTAATCTCTCCCTGCCAGTGTCCCCACATCTAACATCATTTTCCTTCTCAAATTCCTTCTTGATCTTTACCCATTAGATGTTCCCAACCCACTTCACTTGGAAGTTGATCCAAGATGTGGACAGCTCTGTGTAGGTATAGAGAAAGAAATGAGGATGGTCTTCACAGCTGGCAGCAGCTGTCTGAGACGGAAATGAGCTCTTCTAAGTGAGGAGGACTCAGAGAACAAGTGGAAGGTCAATTGTAGAGTCCTGCCTGGGCCACTGCCTGTCTTCAAGGAGGGAGGAGAACTGTGTGGGCAAGGGCTGGTTTTGCACAGATTAATAGTCAGTAACCACTAGCAGAATTGTTACGTATGGTGGGAATTCCCAGCATCACCTTGGAGTCAGGGTCTTGGGTTGTGCTGTGCCGGGCACTGCAGTTATACTTGAAGAAAATGCCTGCCCAGAGCAATCACGTGGCGCTTCTCCTCCTGCACACACACACCCCTGTTCTGAGGCTAAGCTCTGGAGGGAGATGGGGAAAGTAGCCAAAGCCACAGCCTGGGAGCTCTTACAAGTTGTGGAGGGACCCAGTCCTCACCTTCTGCAAGCCCAGAGCACTTCTTGTACCACTGCCAAGGTAGCACGTTGCTCCCTCCCTCCATCCCCAAGCCCTCAAGTCTTAAGACACTTTCTTTTCCTGTTCCTAAATCTGTTTCTTTTGGTTTGTAAATATGGTGAGGTTTTGTTTTGTTTTATTTTAATTTTTTTGCCTTTTTTAATGTAAGATTAATTTATACTCAGTACTGTATTTAAAGTTGTAAAAAAAAAAAAAAAAGAAAAGAAAAAAGGAAATCACCTCTTGAACAGCATTTTCTCTTTCTTTTGTGAGCTGAATGAGAAGCAGAGGCCAAACCAGCTCACCACAGGGCACAGCAGGATTTCCAGGGCCTCCAGTCTCCTTCTCAGGACACTTGTTCTGAGATTGCAGAGAGAAGCAACCAAAGCTGGGAAAATCCTGAGAGCCCACACACAGCCCTGCCCATGGCCAGCCATGCTGTGCTCCTCCTTTCTCACTTGGGCTGGTTTGAAATGACTCCGGTGCTTGGGTTTTTGTGTTGAAGAGGTCCCCCTCTCCTTAGCTGCTCTGCTAGGACACCTGGCCAGAATTTCCCTGTGCTTTCATCCCATCTCCGGATTTCTCTGCTTTGAAGGGCTTGGGACAGTCAGCACTGTTTACACTTTCCAAAGCTGTACAAACAGTTGGCCCCTTCCCTCCTTAGTCACATCGTCTAGACAACAGCAGTCCTTCCCTTGGTCGGAAAGGCCGCTGCATTTCCCTTTCCTCCCAGCAAGGGAGGTATCACACATCTGGTACTTGGATGCCATGCTGTGGGGAGCAAAGGCAGGTCATGCCCTGTGCCTCGATTTTGGCATCCCCCCAGCACATGGACAGCACCCTCAGTCCATGGCTCAGCTGTGAGGAACATAGACCTAAGTGGAGACTTGTGCTCCAGTGGTGAACCTGGGGACATCAGTGTGTAGGAGTAATCCAGGATGTCCTTAAAGGACAAGCTTGACACTCATGGGTGTGCACCTTGTTCATTTTGGGGTGATGACATATTTTCTCTGCTCCTCCAAAGGGAGAGAGTAACAGTGAGCTCTATCTGCCTCCAAGAATGAAAACACGGGCAAAATCACAATCCCCCACTTTGATTTCTAGAGGATAATTCAGGGAAAAGAAAGATTTTTGGCATGAGACTTATTTGGGCTTGAGGGCCTGTCAGCAGGCGCTTTAAGAAGAAAAGAGTGCAAAGAGGGTTACAAGGCACAGGAAGCATGTGAGCTTGCCACAGTGCCCTGGTGTGCATTCAGCACAGCTCAGCGTGGAGCATGGGAAGGAGGGACCTGTGCCACTTCTCCAGGCTGGAGAGGGTGGTTTACACCCACCCCGCAAAGCCAGGCTGGGGAAATAACTCCTGGCAGCATGCTGCTGGAAAGTGTCTTCATGCAGGGATGCCAGCTTGGTGCACCCCGTGCTACAGGTGATCTCAAAGGAGCTGAGGAGTTTTGGCAACTCTCCCTGGTTTAACTGCTCAACTGCTACTTTACCAAAAGGTCCTTTACCTAAAGTCTTGGGATATGTCATTTGACAGGAGGTTCATCTTTTGATGGAGGAAATGCATCCAGCCTTCCAAGCAGTGGAGAGAGGCTGCAACAATCAATCCTCCCATGATAACATGGCTCCTGAAAGCGGCAGGCAGATGGGAGGGAAAGGCTAGGGGCTATTCAGGCAGAAAGAGCAAACCCGTGTGTTTTAGAGCCACACTTTGTGGGTTTTAGCATTGGCAGTTTGCAACACTAAGGCTATTTCATGGGTAAAGGAAGTGAAAAATCACTTTGCAAGAACAGCCCTGGGAAAACCCTTAACTGCTTATTTTATTGGTACTCAGGAATACAAACAGCTTAAGCTCTCCCCACACCTGGCTGTGGCTCTAAGGAAGAGCCTTCTCCAGCCCAGCCATGTGGCACAAAGTCGACATGGGGGTTCTCCTCCCTGTGTCAGCTCGTGCCTCCCTGGAATAAGCTGTGCCACCATCACGATGGCCCACCCCGTCCTGCTGCCTCACCTGCCCACGAGTCAGACATGGCTGGAGACAGCTCAGCGGAAACCAGTGCCTTCCTTCTTTATCCCAGGGTGGGATAGGGATGTGTTGGAGTGTGGCCCCATCTCACTGTCCATGCACCAATATCTGGTGGGGCCCGGGGGTGGAGAAGCCAGCCTGTGCCAAGGGAAAAGCAGGGTACAAAGGAGGAGGAAAATATGAAGAAATAAAAGCTATTTAGGAAAAAACCCCACAACAAAAACTCGTTGCCTGAGTATGCAGCTGTTCCTGACTCACCTTCAGACAGCCTGTGACCAAAGGGTGCTGCCCCTCCCTGAGCCACAATCTGCCCGAGACCAAGTGAACTTGTGGCAGGCTTGGGAATTTCCCATCTTAAAAGACACTGCAAGGAAGCCAGGCAGCCTCAGCTGTTTGTGGATTTTGTCGCAGGGCAGAGCCCCCCCAAAAATGAGTGCTAAGAGGAACAGGAGGTAACCCCAAATGCTGTGGCCTTCCTGCAGGGAGTGCAGACACCAAGTTAACAGAAGGAGTTAACAGTCACAGCTGCAGATCCATGGAGCTCTTGGCAGAGGAGCCAGGAGATTAAAGATACCAAAATATAAAATTATGGCAGGGCTCACCTACCATTTTTCCTCCCCCAGCCAGGAAGATACCAGCCAGGACTCTGTCATGATGGACTGCCTTGGATTCACAGCAGAGGCGGGAGTAAAGGCAGCCTCAAGGGAAACAACCTCCTTTTTTATTACTTTTTTATTACTCTCTCAATAAAGCTGTTTGCAAGGGATTAAGCAGCAACCCAAACACTGCGGGGACCCAGGCAGCAGGGAGGTTTGTGGTTTGACACTCAATGCACGTTTCAAAATGTTTGCTGTGAATTTTTTCATACATGCTGTAAAAATTCAATGGATGCTGCAGAAACACCAGGCAAGCAGCTTGGCCGTAGGTCTTGCCCCGGCAGCTTTGGAAAATCCCAAGTTCCCCAATGTCCCGACCTTTGGACCTGACCAAAACTGGCTGATGCAGTTGGTGAAGGCAGGCTCTGGTCCCCAAACCCAGGCTCTGCTTGGCTGTTTTCTGCATGGAAACTATTTTTCAGCAGGAATCTCAGCACAGACCCAGGGAAGAGCAGAGGAGATGGTGTCTGCTATTCTTGGTCTCTCCAGCTGTGAGGAACAGCATCGGGACTGTAAATGAGGTCAACACAGGAAAAGTGCTGATGACTGAACCAAGGTGTGTTTCCAGAAAGAAGCCTGCTTCACACCTGCATCCCCCCATGGAGGGGATTTCAACACCCCCCAGGCCGGGGGTGAGGTTGTCCGCAGGCTTCACGGATATCAGCAGGATGGGAGGGAGCTGAGGAGAGCTGACAGTTGGACATGCTGGGGTGTTAGCTTCTTCCAGAAAGGAGGGCAGGGGGGTTTGCCATGACACTGCACACACTGGTTTGATGTCTGTGAGGAAAAGTTCTGGGAAGCGCCTGCATTTCTGCAGGGTGCCTGCAATGCCTCCTGGGAATCTCTCATGCCGAGGGGCTGTGCAAAGTGGCCTGCGCCTTTAAAATCTGCAGAGGGGTTATTTAGGTCGAAAAAATGTTTCACCGTGACCATGGATATTGTTTGCATTTCAGTAATTGGCTGAGGAGAGAGAGAGAGAGAGAGAGAGAGAGAGAGAGAGAGAGAGAGAGGACCTTCCTTCCCTCTGACAGGTTCAGGAATTTTTTCCACTAATTAAGAAGAAAAACAAAATGCTTGCACTGGGAGGGGGATGGGAGGAAAAGGGGGTATCCCTGGTGTCCCATAAACCTGGTAGCCATGGACAAAACACCACAATCACAGCATATCACAGCATAGCCTTGCCCTGGAAAGTTTGAGGCAGCTCTGGCCAGGGAGCAAAGCCAGAGCACACGTCTCATTCACAGAGGACCCTTGCTTTCCAGCATCCCAGGCTGGGTGAGGTGCAGCTCCCTCCCAGAAGGATGCACAAATCCGGATAAGGCTCTTGGTCTGTGAAGGGCAGGACCAGTGCCTGCTGCAGCGAGGTGACAGCCAGTGGTGCAGGTTTGTCCCCTGGGAGGGGTGGGGGATGCTTTGCACATCAGAGCATCTCTCTGGCCACAGTGAGACACAGTGAGATGGTTGTAAAAGGACTGAAATGGGTGTTCCTTGCATTCAGGTTTGGCTGGGATGGGGCTCTCCTGGCTCCACTGAGGCAGGTGTGAACAGCCCAGCAATTGAATAAAGCATTGTCCCAGCATGGCCACTTTCAAGTTTGTTAAATGAAACAGAAAGGAGCAGCTGAACAGGATCTGCAGTTTTTTCACCATGATACGTATTTTCCCTTTTCCATGGATAGCCCCACCGGGTATGCTGTGACCTATCGTTGTACTTATTTATTTACTCAGGTCTTGTAGGTGGTTTCAAAGCTCATGGCCAGGAAGGAGCAGCCAGATGCTGTTGCCATGTGGGATGCAAAATCTGCTCCAGTTTCCACTTTGAACACAGATGAGGAGCCAGGTGCAACCCCCAAAGCCAGGACTGAACCCTGTTCCCTTGCCTCCTTGCTCAGACCTAGAAAGTGGAATATTTCATTGCAAGTTCATCCTCTGTGGTTTTTTCCAAGCAAGAGGTTGGCTGGTTTGGGTTAAGGAGCTGCTTATCTTTTTGGGGAAAGGCCTCATTTGGGTGGAAGGGTGTAGGAGAAGCGTTGGGTACTTGGAGACTTCCTGGTGCTATACACCACTGATCCTGAGGAAGAACAGCCAACAACAGGGGATTTTTTTTCCTAGCTGGAAAACATGAATATTTATGAACCTGGATTAAAAAATCCTCCACGGAATCTGGGTACATGTGAGCACCCATCCAGGAAACAGAGGCCCTCAGGCAGCAAACAGTTGGGAGCTGGCACAGTGCTGCTGTGCCCAGTGTGGTGCATTGTCTGTGCTGTGGTGCAGATGGGAAAAGATGATCGCTGCTGGCAGTGTCCCTGGCGTTTAGAGCACTTGTAGCCACAAGTCCACAAATCCAGAGTGTTACAAGTGTGAGCAGTGAGTAAGGCAGGTGGGTCCTGAACTTCAGGTGTGATCAGTCCTTACTGAATTGGAGTGGAGGGGAACAAGGGCCTCATGAGAGCTGGATGCCTGCACTCGGCCAGAGCAGGTTCCATCTGGCACTTCTGCAGGCTGAGAGGGGTGGTCACTGCAGTGCTTCATCTGGGGAGAGCAACAAGGCCTGCTGCTCCCCAGTACTGGTAGGACCTGGCTCCCTGGGGTACGTGTCACTGCGTGGGAGAGGTCACAGTGCCAGGTTGTGGCAGTTAGCAGAGGTCCTCAGATATGGGCATCTGCACCTCAGCTCTCCATCGCTAGTATGGAATACCAATAGTTCCCATCCACGGGTTTGAAAAGGACCTGAGAAGTTTGTGAGGAGCTGCCAGAACCAGTTTCTGAGAGACACAGTGAACACAGTGAACTTGTAAAGGAGTGGGAGGATGAAGGTAAAGCCCAAAGGAAGAATTTGCTTTTTGGGAACTTTTTCTTTCACTCATTTCCACCCTCACCCAAAGACCCCTCCTGCTTGCCAGGAAACTTGGTCAGGGCAAGCATTTTGCCACCTGGCTTATGCACGCACCAGTCAAGGAAATAATTCTGCAACTGGAAGAGGAAATCTCCGTCCTGGCTATTTCCAACCTCTATTGTTTGTTACCCAACTCATGCATTACCCAGACCAGTAGACAAGGCAGCAAGATTGCAACACTATGCATGTGCTTTCAGACACTTAATTTTAGCATTGCATCCTCTGATTTGTGGTACTGAGAAAACCCAGTTCTAAGGAAAGAGGAAACCTATGTTTCTGACACTTGATTTTGACCATAAAAGGAAGCAGATAATTTGAGTGACCTAACAGGTTGAGTCATTCAGATTGTAATCCTTTGAGAGTCCAGCAAATCCCTGCTGGGGTTTTCCCATTCCCAAGGAGCTGGATTGCTTGGGTGCTCTGGGCTGGGCTGAAATCCTTGAGTGACTGGAGCTTTTGTGCCTCTGATTAAGCTCCTGATCTTTGAACCTTTTCTCTGGGAAGTACAGTACACATGCACCCCTCTTCCCAAGCAATCTCAGAATGGGACTGACTTTACCAGCATCAGACCTTGACACCATTTCTCCTACATACCCAAATGTGTTTTTAAGGCACTTGTCAGTGAGTTGTCCAAAATCTTCCCACCTTCCCCCCAAAACAGGGCTCTCCTCAGCTGCAGGTGTAAAAGGCAGTTTGAAAAGCAATTGAATGTAAAGAATTTAGGAATAAACACCTCTGGAGGGAGCCTCTCTGCAGCACTGGGGGCTGAGTTCAAAGTGCAGAAGCTCCCTTTGTCTTGTCCTGCACCAAGTGCTCTTCTGCAGCACAACTTTGTCCCCTTCTAGGGAGGGGTAAAAAGGCCTTCCATGCTGGGAAGAAAACTGGGACTGATGCACAACAGTTCTTCCCTACAGAGACAGGCCCTGAGACAGCAAGGACCTGCCTCTGCTGAGCAAAGCCATCTTAGCTGGTGCTGACTGCAGTCTCACAGAGACCCTGACCTGGTATTGCAGGGGCTCCCCCACCAGCAATGCAGCAAAGAAACACTCAGACCTTCTAAAATCACAGTGGCTCGTGGCAGGTGTCCACCCCCCCACCAAGCAAAAAGCAAACCCCAAACCTCGCCAGCTCCTCACCCCACCAGTGCCAGGGCAAAGGCACCAGGCGCTGGGATGAGGCTGCTGCATGCCCAGCCATGGGTGTGGAAACTGCACACAGCAGGATTTATTCCCAATGGCTGCAGGGAGGTCTGTCACCAGGACTCCCTCAAGAGATTCCCGCAAGCCTGTCCAGGCCTAAGAATGGCTGTGCTGGTCACTTCCTAAAATGCAGAAGCATCCTTGGGGTATTTTGTGCAATCTTGAAGACATAACATGCTTTCAGTTCCTCAAAAACAGTGTCTTGCATGTGACCAGAGGCACCGTCCTCTGTCCTCCCGGTCCCTTCCCCTTCCAACAACACATGTGTGTGCAGATGGTATGGGAGACAGGGAGTCTCCTTCTCCTTCTTTTTCAACAGTCAGTGGGGCTATGACATGTACCTGTTTCACTGAGAAAGGTACCGAACCACAGACGGTTGTGAAAGAGGAAAGTGGGAAGCTGGAGTAGATGGAACAGGGGTGTGCTTTAAAGGAAGAAAGAACTCTTTCTTTTTTCCAAGTACCTGGTTGTGCAAGACCTGAGGATTGTGATTTGACTGTGAGACAAAACCATCATGACATAGCTTTGACATGGCCAAAGGTCAGCATTGGCCCTGTTTGGTTTGGCATGCCAGTGAAAAAAAGTAGGGGGGAAAAAAAAAAAAGAAAGAAAGAAAAGAGGTCTTCTTGCTGCATTTCTTGATTTCTTGAAATATCTGAATTGCATATCCTGGCTCACCTCTGCAAGGGTGGAGGAGCTGGTAGTAGGTCGAGGCAGACAACTGAGGGACAGTTGTGGGCTCTCTGCTTTCTTTGGGAATGAAGCAGGGCTCTGGTTGTTTTACTGCACTCCCAGAGCTGAAACAATGCTGAGAGCAAGAGAGCATCCTGTGAGACAATGAGAGTGTGCCGTGGTGTCCTCCATCTCCATGATGTTTCCCAACAGCAGCTTGGGAGTGGGGGAAATGCCAAGCATCCTTCACTCATCTGGATACAGTGAGAAGTGCAGTCTGGCTGATGACTTGGAGATTGTGGAAGAGGAAGGAGAAACATGCAACATGTTTATTGTGAATTGAATTCAAGTGCTCACACCAGGGTAACTTCTGCTCCTGTATATCCCTGTCTTACCCATGCACACACCCCAGTGAGGAAGAGAGCTGGGCTCTCTTATCCAGTGGATGCCCTGTTCTTCCCACTGGGCTGTTTTGCAGTTGCAGGCCAAGACAAGAATGCCAGGAATGCAAAATCCCAGCACACTGCCCTGTGTCCCGTCCCCGGCTGTCCCCCCCGGCTGCCCCCCGCTTCCCTGGCCCGACGCAAGAACAGGATATTCACCCGAGCGACGAGCGACATACACTCACACACATCTTGTTATCAGGAAAAAACACTCAGTCAGCGTCTGGAATGGGCTCTAATTAACTGTGTGGCCACCGGGACTTCCTTGTGGGGCTGTGGGGAAAGAACTCGCTCATGATGGGATATAAGCAAGTGGGCAGTAGTGGGTCAGACCTTTCAGAGCCACCAACATGGCAAGGGCTGGAGGTGAGCATTGAGTGCCAGCACAGCCCTGCCATCACCAGTGATCCCTTTCCTCCTGCTCTCCCTCCTGGCAGAGCCAGAGGGTGGCAGGGAGAGCCTCTACAGAGCGAAGTATCCAGCCCCACAGCAAGGTTTCACCCCCTCTTTGCTGTGGTGAAGTTGGGGTCCTTGGGCTGAGAGCTGCCCCCAGCCCTATCTCCCTGCGCTGGCCACGCAGTCATGTCAACACGTCCCTGCTTCCAGCACAGGCTCTGCAAAGACGTCCTGTCTCAGGTAAACAGGATCTCGCCGCGCTGTGTGACCTTGTTTACCTCCCTGAAAGAATTTGGCTGGAATTTTTTTTTATTATTTTTTTCTTCCTAAGGGCTGGTGAGTCACCCTGCAGAAATGTGTGCTGCCTTTCCACACTGACTCACCTCTCTGCCCACACTTCTGCCTTTCCCTCCTGCCCCCCAGCTCTGGGGCAGTCAAGAACCTCCTGCTGAGCTGATGATGCAACCCACCTGCTGGTGCTGGTGCCAGTGGCCATGGCAGTGGTGTCTCTGCCACAGGAAACACGGCCAAGCGTTCAGGCAGTCCCTGTGCCAAAACACAGGAAAAGCACCAAGAAATTACCATTGTCAACTCCAAATACACCAAAGAAACAAAACAAAGCAAAAAAAACAACCAAAAAAAAATTGTCCTCACTAGAACAATTGCCCAGAAGAATAGAAAAGAGAAAAAAAAAAGAGGCCAATGGACCTGGCTTAGCGCCAGGACTCTTGTTTTCCTTTCCCAACACAATGCACGTTAAATAATACTTCCTTCTCACAACAAGGCCCTCCTGGGCCGGTTTTTGTTTTTTTTCCCCTGCTGTGTGGGGGTTGGTCAGCGCAAATGGCTCCAGGGAGCATTGGCACTTGAGGGCTTCTGCTCATCCCCTCTGCCATGGGTTGCCTGTTCCCAGCACTGCGGAGGAGTGAGGGCCCAGTGGCCGGGCTGCTTGCCTCCCCTTCAGCTTTCTTGTGAGGAGCAGCAGGCCCCTGAGCACCTCTCCTGACCTCTCCCCCGCCACTGGCACGATGCAGGGTTAGCTGCTTTGCGGGATATAGTCTGCTCAAGGTAAGCTAGGAAGCTATCCCAAACCACTGCAGTGTAACAATACTCAGGCTACGAAGGCATCCGTGCAAACTAATCACAGCAGCCATGTGTGATTAGTTTGCACGGATGATCAGCGTTTGCTGATTTATTCCCAGATTAAATATAACAGAATAAGAGAACAATGTACATTACACGGGGGAAGGATGGCTTCATGGCATTTCTGGCCAGATTTCCAGAGTGGGAGGAGGGGAATCCTTGTTACTTGCACCTTGGCTCCTCAGTTCCCATTTGGCTTGTGGTCAGTTTTCTTTCCTTTGGGATTTCTCTTCCCAATGACAGTGTCACTTACACCCAACTGATTGTATTTAAATGTCTGTGTTGTGGAGGAATCCAAGGAAAACTTGTTTTATTTATTCTAACTTCTTTCCTGAGAAATTTAACATCAGATACAATGACTCTTATCTTTTGGTGGTGTCAGCAGTCTCCAAGGGGCTGATCAGATCCATATCTCTTTTGTCTGAGGATTACTGGGATTCCTGATTAAATAACAGGCACAAGAAAGAAAGGAGCTGTCCTTCTTTAAATCAAACGAAGGCCTTTGTACACAAAATGACATCACTTCAGCTGTATCCCCAGATTTCTGCTTTCTTGCATGAGGTCAGGCTGCTGGGCAAAATGGACTCAGTGGTTCTTGAGTGCTCCCAGACAGAGCACATGTCTGTTCCTGACAAGGATCAACACTCAGTCAACAGCTCGCTCAGCTGGCCAGCCTTGTCGTGGCACAAGGCAAGAGGGACAGATGCTGCAGTGGAGCAGAGGGTGGCAGGTCTAGGTAGGCACTGGTGTACTTGCCCACTGATACCCAAAGTTGAGCAAACTCATTTATTTCAAGGACTGACTTTGAGCACTGACATTCCTGAGGCAATCCAGAAAAGCCAGATTCAAGGTCCCACCTACCTGCATTGTCTGGGCTCAAAAGACAGTTCCTACCTCTGGGTAAAGATTTGTGTTCTGGGTAATAACAATGCTTTGTGAAGGTGAGATCTTCTTGGCATTGTTTTGGTCTGTTCTTCTCCCATCCAGAAGTTGAGCCTGTCCCCTGCTACAAGGGTGTATGTGATCAGTCACATCAGCAGTCAGAGTGATGTCACTGACCACCCTCCTGGTCAGTGAAAGATGGTTTCTGAACAAAGTTAACCATGTCAAAGAGGTGCTGGAGATGGATTAGTGGGAGCTAGGAAGGAAATTGGGGCAGAGCTGGAACACAGCATGCAGCCCTGCGGAAGTCTGAGTGTTTGTACCACCCCGTGTTTCCTGTGCTCTCCATGCATTCCCAAATCTGTGTGGTGGACATCAATGGGATTCACCTTACAACAGATGTCTAAACACTGGCTCTGAAGTCTCAGCCAGCTGTCTCATCTCCCTCAATAGTCTTCAGGGTGAGATGGACATGTCTAGAAAAAGAACTTGATTCCCTGGCATAAAATTTTTAAGTTTGGGATGAATCATGCTGTGGCAGTGCTGAACACCTTCTTTTGTCTAGAGAAGGAGGCAAGGGCTGTTAGTGTTCGCTTCATTTTCAGTCAGTTCAATTTAAGGTGCTTAATTTTTAGCTGGCAAATGCCAAGAACAGTGAATCCCACCTCAGGAGAACAATGTACCAGTGTATGACAAGCAGCAGCAAGTCCAGGAACACAGCTCCTCTCTTGATTTATTTAACAGCTACAGTTATTGCTTAAACTTGATCATGGGAACCACTGTCTCAGCAAAATCCCTCTTGCTCAACATGCACACTATGCCTTGTCCTCCAACAGTGCTGTCAAAGACTATGTCTCTCAGGGACCTCAAAACACATAGGAAAGAGTTGCTGGGGCTAGCAATTCGCATCTGAGTGTGGGGTTTTCCCTGGATCTGGCATGACACTTGTTTTTATCAGCTGCCAAACTTTTGGCAATTCACCAGCTCTTGATAATGCAAGTAAAAATCTGGAAAAGACAAATCCAAACACTTAGGCCAAATTACTGTGTACATACAGGTGTCCTCATGCCTGGTGGGAACAACCAGGTTGTCCATATTTGCCTCTGTGTCCAGGTCAGCCCCTGGACACTAGGTCTCAGTGATGAAGAGCAGCACTGCTGGCAGATCTCCCTCCTGCCAGTGAGACCTCAGTGGAAACTTTTATCCAGCAAATGTTTCTTGCTTGGCCTCCTCTTGTAAGGGAGCAGATGCTGAAAGTTGTTTGGCTAGCTGATTAAACAAATCCCAGTGTTTTCTGCCAGACCAGGTGTAACCAAGCCTTTTCAGCTCCCTGGTCTTTACAAGATTATCAAGCAGCATTCAGCAGCTCAGTTACTGCTGAATATTCAGCTTTGAGAGTGTCATTCTGGCCACAGCTCTAATAACAACCATGAATCCACATTTGAAATGGCTCTTGGAAGCACCAGACAACTACAATACAAGAGGGGAATATTCAGGTCAGGTTGTGTATGTGCTCTTTAAACCATTTTTAATGTTCTCCAGGACTCAGATTTGGAGGCCTGCGTAGATAAGTGGTGAGCTTTGCTGGTCACAGGACACCTCACGTTTGAGCCTGTTCAGGGTTGTGTCAGTGCTGTGCCAGCTCACCAAACTGAAGTATTTTCAAGGTGACTATCAGAATGATGATTCCCCATAGCAACTTGTCACAGGGAGTATGTGCTATTTTGACTGGGAAAGTCCATCCCCATCTCTAATTTCTCCCCCACTTGCACAAGGTACACATCTTGGATGTGTGATGGAAACCTGCCAAGTTCATCTGTATCACAGAAATTGGGAAGCAATGGTGGTGACATCAGCCCTGTCTGAGTGCTGAGAAGTCATGTGAACATTTATAAAAAGAGATGTAAGACACTACCCCATTTGTTTGGTATCTCCCAGCTCCCTTCACTCAGGTATAAACCTCCTGCAGAAGATGCCAACTCCAGTAGTTCAATGACCCACCAATGCATGACCCATTGCTTCTCTCTCCTTTGGTGAACAGAGATGTTACTGGAGATAAAATTACTACTTAATGTTTTCATTACCATTTCTTTTGTACATCCCCCTCTTAATAAACTACCAAGTTCCAACAATAAAAGAGGGTTGACTTAGATTAGATATAAGGCTTTGTGAGGTGGTGAAACACTGGCAAAGGTTGCCTGATGAGGTGGTAGGTGACATACCCTTCGAAACATTCAAGGTTAGCTGGGACAGGTCTCTGAGCAGGCTAATCTATTTGAAGATGTCCCTGCTCATTGCAAGGGAGTTGGACTAGATGATCTTTAAAGGTCCCTTCCAACCCAAACCATTCTAGGATTCTATGAAAACCACTGGCCAAGGTCATGAGGAGCTGCAGCAGTCTGCTTTGGGATGAGGCACATCCATAGTGACAGCTTTACAGTGACATGGATTATCTTTTTTTCTTTATTTTTTACAAGTTATCCTACAAAATAATTCTATTCATTGGCACCCTTCCTGACATGAACTTCCAGGGGTTACAATGACTAGTGATCCTACAGAGTCCTACATCTTTTAAGGGGGTTCAATTACCCATTTGGCCAAACTGTACCAAGAATCATCATTCTATTGGGTTTTGCAAGTAGATGGTGCTGTATCTGTCAATCTTGATGAAGAAACAGTTTTCCTCAGAAACAAATCTACCTACGCAGCAATTTCAGGCTCTTCCTAAGAAAGGTTTTTCTGAAATGCAGTGTAAGGCTGAATAATTTCAGATGGGAAGCATAACTGTCTACTGAGAAAAATGGGAACATACACTCCATTTTAAGTCCATTACAGAAAGAATTAGAAAGTCATGTGGATTAAAAGCTAATATCATCCTCTAGATAGTAACTGCTGCATCTAATACTTCTCAGCACTGTGCAAAAGTAGAAGACAGAAATCCACCCAGACAAAAGTCAAGATTTTTTTCTGATGTCAATCAGGTGCCCAGACATGGCTCCTGAGCTGTGAACATCCCATTGGCCTGACTGCCCCAGCGACCCCTCCTCACCCCCATTCTCCCAGACACCTGCAGTTTTCTTTGAAGCAGGGAAAAGGCAGGCATTTCCCAGAGACATGTCAGGACGCAGAAGGAATAGCAAAGAGATGGATTCTATCTGTCAACTCACGATGAAATACAGTGACACCCCCCCAAGTCCCAAAAGAAAGCTCAATTTTTTTCTAGTTAAAAAAAGTGTTTGGCTCATTCTCTAGACCAGCTGCTTCCTACATAAGTAAGAGGCATGCACAGTGTACAGAAAAGAATATTTGTCATTCCTAATCAATTAGATAAGGGGAAAAAACAGTCCATTTTCCTGTTCAAAATAAAACTATCATGGTTACTTCAGATTTCAAGGGCATTTATCTTTCAGCTTCAGACAGAGGGGCACTGAGTAGACTGCAGATTACTGACCCAGGGCTAGAGAATGACTAAGCTGCCAGCTGGAATGGAGGAACCCAGGCTCAGCCCTAGTGGAGCACTGGGATGGGAACAGCTGTGTCAGTTGTCAGCCAAGTCAGGTGTGCCTTAGGAGAGCCAGGACTGTGCCAGGCCAGGAAAAACTGGCAGCATGAAAGGAGGGAGTTAAAACACCCCAAATCAAATTGTTCAAGGGAAGCACTCCCAGATCTTGCCCGCACACTCCCTGGGTTTGAAAACTTGTGTAAACATTTAACCGGGGAAATGCCAAGGAAATCAAGGTGAGGAGGAAGGTGGCTGGAAGGGTTGTAAGAGAACATAGGCACCTTCCCAACCCGAGTTCAGCTCAGGATGTTTCAGTGGGAAAGGCACAACCTGGGATGTGTTGTGTCTCTTTTACTCAATAGCACAGGAGGCTCCAAGCCCCAGGGCAGGTGCCGGGCACCATTGCCAGCACTGTAGCAGAGGCAAAAGGAACAGGTACAGTGGCATGGTGCCCTCTCCTTGAAGACCATATGTCTCTGGATCACCAGCAGCCTTTGAGGCCTCTCCACAGGCCAGTGGAGAATGGGTGAGGTCTTTGAGAGGACCAGCTGTGCTGTCTCCCAGTTCAGGGGAAGGCAGCAGCCCCTTTGCACTGCCTTGGTGCAACCAGGGCGAGCAGGTGGGCTGCAGGTCCCTGGTACAGGATTTACCCCAAGCAATCACAGGCTCCCCCTGCAGTTCTTGGAGACGTCAATCCTGGACAGCTGTATCAGAAGTCTCAACTGCTGCTGCTTTGCACTTTCACTGCCAAGCCTGTGTTCTTCCAGTATTCGTCAGGACAGCATGTTTCCCCAGGAAAAATAGATGCAAATAGGGCAACGAAGTGTCCGAGCCTACAAACCCCTGCCCAGACCCAGCAGAGCCCTCTGGAGACTGCTCTCACATATGGAATCTTGAGCCTGTAGTGCCACCTAATGAACAGACTCCACTCAGAGCCCACACGGATGCTGCTGTGTGCAGGGAAATCAGGCAAAGGCACCTGGTAGGGCCCTTCATTACTCTCTAATGGCTTTCATCCCTCTCCCAGTGCTTCAAAAACTACTTATTTGATCCTCACAACCCTGCTGTCAGGCAGCAGATAATAATAACCCTGTTCTGTGAACAAGTTGAGAAGCAGCTCTTCGCCAAGCCCAAATACACTAAACAAGTCAACAGTAGTTGAGTAACAAATGAGAGTTAACTCCCTTTTCTGTGTCACTTTTGGAAATAGCTCTTTCAAGGGACACAGCGAAGAGGTGACATGGTGCATTGTTGCAATTTTTACCGTTCTCCTGGGACTCACTGTCTTGTTCCCTGTGTACCAACAGGACCCACCTGGGTGACAAGCCATAAACTCCCATCTTTCAGGAGGCAGAAGCGGGGCTCCATTTGGTTTGTGAGGATAGTGGTCAGGCATGAGGATCAGGAATGGCTCTCAATGTACTAAAGGATATTCCCTCAGGAAGAAACCGGCTGGTTGGTTTTTACATAGGACATTGTCAAGGACAACAAACATTCCACACAAAGTGCAAGCTTCATGCTGGTCACAGCAACTGCCTTCTCAGATCTAGAGAGCAAGACACTGAGGTGCCTCCCAGGGCTGCATTCTGGTTTCTGGCTTCTGCTGATATAAAGAGGCATCCCAAGGGACAAACCATCACCCTGGGCAGGGAGCTGCCTTTGGGCAGCAGGCAGACATTGTGGGACAGTTCAGTCTCTCCCTGGAGCTTAGGAGTTAAAGCTGTGCATTCTTCCTTCTCCATTTACCTTTTCTGTCATGGTCTCAGGCACCCACCAGAGCAGAGATGTCTTTAAAGGTGCTGTCACGGAGCACAGCGTGTGTGTAAATGGCAGCCGTGTGGTCAGAGCCCTTCCCCAGAAATGGAGGGTCTGAGCTAAGTGCTCTTCTTAGCCTGGGGGAACTGTAACATACTCTTTCCACCAGCCTAGTCTGCTCTACCCCACACAGCATGGCATGGCAGGGCATGGTTTAATATGGTAGGTCTATAACACGGATGCTCCCAGGTTCAGCACCGCAAGGGCATAAACCAGTCATGTCCTGGCATGAAGGCTGGGAGCCTGCTTCTGGCACCAAAGCAGCAGATCTGACCACAAACACCAATCATGTCATGACTACACAGATGCTGAACCCTCAGCTAAGTGTGAAACAGGCTCTAGCCCCATAGCTGGTTTTTAAATCTTGTGTGTTTTTCAGAATGTTACAGGGGTGAAGAAAGTGAGCACTTCCACTCTGGCCCTTCACAAAGGAAGGAATGGGACATACACTGTCTCACGTGCAAATAGTCCTCCGTGAAAAGAAACATTTTTAGGGCTGGATGCTCTACAAACAGGTGGTGCCAGGAGAAGATCTTATATGAGAGTGGGAGTCTTTGGAAGTTTTAAGCAATGAACAGCTGAAGAAGTTTCCATAGAGCATGTGGGAGCCAAGGCTTTTCAAAGACATATCATATGTCCACAGATGGGCAGGCTTTCACTAAAACAACAAAACCCAAATTAATTGAAACAACAAAACTCAATTTCATGGAAACCACAAAAATATTTTTAAAGAAAACAAACCACAAAAGCACTTATTTTCTCCTGCCCACCCACACTTCTAGTCTAGGCTTCAGAGCAATGAAAATCCTACTACAGCTTCCTGCAGAGGAATTTATCTGAAATGTGTGTTTTGTGTACCAAACCAACATGGTTCACTTTTGCTATGACAGTCAAAGTGGCCCAGAGAGAAGGAAGACTGATCTCTAGCTAAGTGTTTATCTTGGAAAGCAGAGATCAGTGTTTCAGCACCTTCACTAGGATATATTTTGGTATTTTTCATGAGTCAGGCACTGGATGACATGTACACACAATCAGGGGTTGTGGTCGAGACACAGATCTCATCTTGCCCAGGAAAGGGCTATACACAGCTGCTCCATGGCCCAGGGAATTCTGAATTTGTCTTGTACTGAGTAAGTGATTCAGTGGGTGAATGAGTATTCCCCTTGCTCTTGAAAAAGAGCCTAATCTGGTGTTTGGGGCAGTCTCCCAGAAGGTGGGATTTTATGGCTCTGAAGACAGAGGAGGGACAGGACCTTGATCACCAATGCTACTGGGTTTGAGCAATAATTGTTGAGCTATCATTTAAAAGGTTGAAAAACAACAAACCCTCTTCCAGTGGCATTTGCAAAAAGTGTTAGCTGCTATTTTTTTATACTTACCCTGCTCTGCAAAGTAGCTGAGCTCTTCAAGGAGGTCTGGGAAGAAACACCTACCTGGCAGTTCCCAGCCACACCTGGCTATGAGACAAGGTGCAGAGGAAAAGAGCTGCCCACCAGGTTGATCTAATACTAAAGAACAAGTGCCAGCTGTGCTGGATTGAGAGGAACACAGTCTGGGATTCTGGCTTACCATCTCACCAAAACAGTCTTCTAGGGGCCCTAGGTCTGCACCCAAGGCAAGGCCACATTTAAAGAGAAATGCTGGGTGCTCACATCTAAAGAGGATGGGAAAGTGAAGCTGATAACTGTCCTGTATGCTGTGTAAGGGGTGGGGAAACCCCGTGCTGGGCAATAAGTGGTTAAGGATTGAAACAAAATGACACTGAATGCACAGAAAGTATTTTTCTTCATGACAAACCTCAACCAGAGCTCTCAGACGGTTCTCTGCTTGGGCCAGATGATCTTTCCTCTACCCTCTAGGACAAGCTCCTTTGGCAAGGCTGAAGGACTTCCAGATTTGTTTTCCTTGTGTCTGCTGTGTAACAGCCGGAGGCAGAGCACTACCTTGGGCTGGGGCTCACTGGCCATCCCGTGGGGGGAAATCCTGGCGCTGGGAGCAGTTCAGAGCCAGATGAGGAACACACAGCAGCATAGCTTTAAACACACTCTTCGCTGGCTGCTGGTGCCAAGGACTCCGAGTAAGCCAAGGAGTTGCCGACTGGCAGCAGGGGGCGGCTGCATTCCTTCCACGCGTTTTAAGAAACTAACATTAAGAGTACTAATTGATGTGAGCATACCGGCAGGGTAGTTTTTCAGGTGCCCTTGGGCTTAACTGCACTGATACTCAGCGCATCCTGCGTGTGCCTTCCAAGCTTCCGCGGGGCAGACGAGGCTGCTCCCCGGAGCCAGAGCGGCACCGACCGTGCCTGTTGACTGCTCTTAACTTCTGCCGTGTGTTAGGAGGCTGCCTGCCGAAACCACGGTGTGCAGATAAACTGGCCCTGTGCTTGCAGGGCAGCAGGATGAGTGCCGTCTGCTGCCAATTAGACACGCAGCACCGCAGTGGAAGAGGCCGGCTCAGAGACACCTTGCACACCCGGCATGGACAGTCCGGCTCCTCAGGGCTGCCAGCTCCGGGACATTACGGACCCGTGGCAGCACCGTACTCGCAGGCTGCCACGGCTGGCTTCTGCTGCAAGGTCGTTCCTTGAAGAGTCATCACGCAGCATTTCTTTGGGGATGTGCTGGGTGATTTTAAAGCTATGCTGATCTTTGCTGCAGTCTTCTGGGGAAGAAAAAAAACCACCACAACTTTGGCAGGATTAGGCTTTGTAGAATATAAATGACCATTAATAAATTTTTAGTGTTAATGTAAGTGCTTGTATCAACTGGAAGCTGAATCGCTTAATCAGGCTAGCAGTAATTAAAATGGTAATTTTTTTCTGTACTAGATTCTGCCTGCAATTTTTACTCAAGTAAAACTCTTTGAAGTTAATTGGAATTTTGATTAAAGCCTCCTGGATCTAGGTCTCTGAATTTGTACTAAGGAAGGTTCAATATTTGCTTTGGTTTTCTGCACATGGAGTTCACTGCTATATATTAGTGCGACTGTACAATTAGTGGTAACAAGAACAACTCCAATAAAGATTTCTGTAATCTAGTTCTTCATATACTTCAGAAAGGGTCTTTTATCACAGATTGGCTTTTAAAGTGCTGCTAAAACAGGCTGTAAGATCTGAAAACCTTGATTGATTAAATTGTTTGTCTTAATTATTTCTAGTCCAGACAAATGGCTTAGTAACATTCACTTAACGGTAATTCAGAACTCGGATGGGGTGGGAGGATGGGAGATGTTCTTTGCCTTCAGCACTCAGATTTTGGTTGCCAACGCGAAAGACAAAAGCCCCACTGAAATTACTTTATAACCATTAGCAGAATGAAAAGTAACTGTAGTGGAACGGCTTTAAAAGGTAATGTTTTGTCCAAAATGTTGCAAAATAAACCCCAAGCAAACACAAAACCCTGACAAGACTGCAGGGAGGCACTCTATAGCGTTTTGTGACAAGTACTTCAGGCAAAGAAGTGCTTTTCTGAAAGCTGTGATTTAACTGGTGCAAATATTGCTTAAACTTCACTTGGGTCAGGTGCTGGTGTGGGAAAAGCAGAAAGAAAGAAGGGAATAATCACTTGGAAATTATACTGATAATACCAAGCACGTGGGTTCTTACTATATATCTCTGTTTATAAGAAGACTATTTGAGCCTGTGATCAAAATACAGGTCAATTTGGTTTTCAGAACTCCTTNTATATATATATATATGTACTCTTGACTTTAAGGGGACACAAATAACGAGTTGTAAACATCCTGGACTGAGAAGTACAAAAGTTTATCAATAATTGAAATAATAATAACTGAAAGTTTGTTGTGACTAGGGAGTTTCTTTCTTTCTTTTATTTTATCCTAACGTGGTCGTTGGAGCACAGTTTCTTCCATTTTCCAGTCTGACACCTCAGCAAATGGACTCAAATGTGAGGAAAAGGAATACAGGCAGATCCTTGCAATTCAGAGAAATGACCTGACCTTTTTTGTCTACTTTTTCTGAAGGTCTTAATTTTGAGAAACAAAGAAAAATTTACCTTAAGTATTTTTCTCTATTCCCTCTAAAACACAGACACAGAATATGAGAAAGGAAGAATTGGAAAGAAGATCAAAGCTTTTACTGTTATTATTATTATTAACAATAATTTTGTAATATAGTATAAACATCTTGAATATTGAACAGCTATGCTATTACAGTACCAAAACCCTGTTAAAAACTGCTAGTTCTGCCTAATGGTTATCCAAAGGGTTGCCATTCCCTGACAGTGAACTTTGAGTTCTTAGATGCAGGAAGGGTAAGCACCCTGCCAAGTTACCCAATCCATATCTGTGGACACAGCATATTGTGTGAAAATGAACACTTGCAGACTAAACGTCTGACATTAACACACTCTCATTTTATATTTGCCATTTCTACAGTAAGGTTTGGCCTGTCTCAGACTTTGCATGTAAACAGCACCCAGTGACATTCAGTCACAGCAGAGGAGCAAATGAGCACACTTGTGGGAGAATAGGTAGCTGCATATGTAGAAATAAGTCCCTGATCTGATGTAAAAAGTTTCCTAGGAGACTTCAAAGAAAAAACCCTCAGTCTGTTGTTTGAAGCAGTGGTTGGGAAGCAGAAGCACATTTCTGCTCAGCAGATCGGTGTGCAAGTGAGCCTGGATATCTCAATGCCTGCTCGTGATGTCCCTGTTTTCTCATGCCTCACCCAAGAAAGCCTTGGTCGCCTTGAAGAGGTGGCCTGAGGTCCTGTTTGTTCCACGATGACTGATAACTACATGTGTGCTACATCCATGGAGCCCCTTTGCACTGGCAGAGGCCCAGAGGCACCCCCAGGACCCTGGACATCTCGTCGGCCAGACTGACGCAGATGGATCGACGCTGAAACCAGGCTTGTCAGCTGGATCGACGCTGGAACGAGGACTGACATCCCATCAGCTGGATAGACTGTGGAACCAGGTCTGGTGATCCCTTTTTCTCTCTTTTCTTCCCTTTTAATAGTTATTTCTCTCTCTCTCCCCCCCGTCCCACCTCCAGGCCCCCACCCCACTCGTCCTTTAATTCATCTCTTCTTTTTCCTCTTCCTTCTCATCTTACCCTTTTTTCCAAACCCCACTGCCGTGTGCTTATGCAGTAGGTCAGGGACTAACAAGCCAATTTCCATGCCAAGTGTGTAATTTACTAGTAAAACTTTCTGATGCTTTGCGGGCCCTCAGCCTTTGGTCGTTGCTTCGCACCGCGAGCACTGACGAATCTCGGGTGCTTCCTTCCCCTGCAGAGGTGGGCCCGTGGCAGGCACCCCGC
>VYZT01015816.1:734086-754525 GCA_013400735.1 Pomatostomus ruficeps | reverse complement strand
GTGTGAGGGGGAGCGGCGGGGAACGGCCGCCACCGGCACAGCCTCGGCCCGCCGCCGGCTCGCCCGCCGCATGGAGCTGTCGGCCATCGGCGAGCAGGTGTTCGCTGTGGAGAGCATCCGCAAGAAGCGCGTGCGGAAGGTGGGCAGCGGCGGAGCGGGGCGGGGCGGGGGGAGCGCACCGGGACACCCCCCGCCCCTCCCGCCGCGCACCGGGAGGGGAGAGGCGTGGTGGGCGCGCGCGCGGCCGCCCGGTCCCTGTCGCTGTCCCCCGGCCCCCGTCCACTCACACCCGCGGGGGGGCACCGGCACTTGCTCGAGGCTGGCGAGCGGGGGACACACGTGTTGCCCGTGAGGTGGTGCGGGGCCGAGGGGGGGCTGTCGCTGCTGGGGTTCGGCCTGTCTGCAGGGTGTGTGCTGGTGACAAACGGGAGAGCCCGAACAGGAGAGGGATTGGGAAAGCTCCCGTGACTCAGTTTCCCCAGCCGTGGAAGTACTCCCGTCCCCGCAGAGTGTTGCAAGGATTAACCTGTAAGCAGGCGGTGTGTAGAGATCCTCCGGTGGAAAGTTCCTTATAGGGCAGTGTTTTCCAACCTTGGGAAGCTGATGAGCCCCCCAAGAGGAAAATGAAACCGGTTCTCTGCCTCAAGTACCCGAGTGCTTTCCTTGCTCTGCTCTCCTGTAAAGGTGTCTGTGGCTGCAGCAGTGGCTCTTGAAGAGTGGTCATCCTGCATGCACAAAGGCCTTTTGCCATGCTTTGGGAAGTGCTTAACAAACCCCTCAGTATAACATTAAATATTTTTATGGTTGTTCACATTGCTTGCAGAGCCCTTGAATGCCGTTTCCAATCACTACACTTCTTGTTTGGTTTTTTTTTAATCTTGTACTTAGAGTGAAAATTAAAAAAAAACGATAACTGAACTTCAGCTGTGAGCTGCTGATTGCTTGGGTGAAAAGGATGAGTGCCTGTGATGGATGGAACAGTGTTTGAGTAGAGCGCGTAACAAATGGAAAGAAACATGCCAGAGATACTTCATAGGTTCTGAAATACTGTGTTTCTTCTCCCTGCTTAAAAAAAAAAATTATCTGACATTTGCTTCTTCTGGCATACATCTCCTTCCTGCATTTATGTGTGCTGACTTCTTGTAGGTTTGCCTGTGAATGTGTGAATGCTTCAGTCTCGCTCTCTAATTGGCTTTTAGTGTTCTGCCTGCAAGCCATTCTTCAAAGCTGTGCTCCAAGCTGATGGTAGTACAAGCATGCTTAAACACCCCTGTATGCCCTTTTTGGAGAAGAAGGTATAGCAAGTGTAGTTGAATGAGGAAGTGGCTATGTTTTGAAAATAAAGTGATGGGAAACAAGATTTTTGGTTGCAGAGTTCAGTCCTGTTGATTGGTTGCATCTTGTACTGTAGCCCATATTTGGTTCTGTAGTTCACCTGTTTTCTTCTGCCTTTTTCCACCCTCAGGGTAAAGTAGAATACCTGGTGAAGTGGAAAGGATGGCCCCCAAAGTAAGTTGTATTTACTTGTCTGGTTTTTCTTTAATAGTCCATAATAGCTTGCACTGTGTCTCTGGAATTGGGCATTTCATTCATAATGTGTAATGGCTTGTCCCTCATTTCAACAACAATAAACAAAACCAAAGAGCCACAAACCAAATCTGTTTGTGAATTGGCAGCTAAAGAATACAAACTGCATGCCAGTCTATTCTGACTGGGTTTTGCCACCACTGAAATATTTCCTTGAGATACTTTCTAGATACAAATGTTTTTAAATTCATTATGAGTTCAACAAAGAACCCAGATTCTTCTGAACTTGGAATGTCTCCTGCTTTTCTAAGTCAGCACCAAGAGGACCCCACTTTATTTTTAGAGCTGTCTGCAGTCTTTTAAAATAGAAAACGTGTTGATGGTCTTGTCTTCCTCTCCTACTGCTTCCCCTCTGCAATTCACCAACGGAAAGCGGCAATGTTTTCTATTTATTGATTGTAGCCAAATGAAGGTGATCTTTGTTCCTTGAAAATTGCTGCCATGCCTTCATTTCCTTGTCCGTTATTTTGAGTGCCTTTTCTGCCTTTGCTTTGGCTGCTACATTGCAAAAAGGAAGAAAAGTTTGGGGGGTTTTTTCACCATTGCTGTGCACTGTTTAAAGACACTTCTCTCATTAAAATGCAGCTGCTTCTAAAGAAGAGCGATTGCCCTGTGCTTAAGCAGTCTGTAAAATGCTTTGAGATTAAAAGGATCAGGTAACTGGAGAATATTACTATGTCAGATAGCAGTCTAGTAGAACAGCCTCCTGGCCAACCCATATGGGGCCCTGTCTTTGCTTTTCTGTTTGTGCCTTTGTGTGTACATACACAATGTGCGTGGGTACAACAGTGTTACACATGCAGTTGCTCTGCGTGTTGCTATGCAAAGGGAGCCGCTTGTTACAGGTTCATCCTTGCAGCCGCAAAGTGGGGCCTGCCAGGATGGTTCTGACAGACTGGTGTGCAAGGAGCTGAAATGTGTTCTTGGGTACCTAATTGTCGTGTCTAATCCTTATGGTTACAGACCATGTGTGAAGATAAGCAGCTTCCCCTCTCTGGTGATGGTGGGAGAGGGTGACTTTATTCTTGAGTGTTCTGCTGTCAGAGTGTAACCATGTGCACTTGTTGAGCACCAGCTGCCATGTAGTTGGGTCACTTCTTGGACTGCTTCAGCCTTAAATAGCCAAGACTTACTTCATCACTAATAGAGGGTGGGAAATGTGCTTGGAGCCTGCGAGGCCTCATCCCCTCTTGGCCAGAATACTGATGTTTATCCCATTCTCCTTTCAACAAACACATTGAAGTCCTTATCTTGTAAAGTACCTCGCCAAGAAGGTGGGCTGAAGCATGGCGTAATGTTCCTTGGACAGAGCAGGCCTTATTCTTAACTGCTGCCTTTCCTTGTCCTGCGCCTTGGAACTCTGGGGGAGACAGAAACACTTTGGAGAATTTAAAGCACAGCTCCCCCGGGAGCAAGGTGATGTCATGGTTCTCCTATTTTGATGTATGGCATGTCCAAGCATCTTCCCTCTTCCCCCAAACTCCAAATCTGAAGATGGCTGGTTTTTTTTCCTTCCTCCTGCCCGCCTCCACTTTAACTGTTCCCTCAGTGGTTTGAATTACTTAAACCCAAGATGCTCAGAGCATTGAACTCACTTCATCCCACTTGCAGTCTCTGTTCCTTGTTTCTAAACATACATATGCCTGTGGTGGCATGCAGCGCTACAAGTTGTTTGTATCTTTGTGTCTGTTTCCTCATCCCACATCATTCTCTTCCTTAGTTACCAACCTTGTTGCATTGTTCTTTGTAATCTCTGTACCTGTTATTCCATCATTCCCATTGGAAGTATCATGGAAGGGAATAAGGATAGGTCAGTAGTTTACTGGTTTCACATGCAATTCGTATTTCACTTTCTTTTCCCCTCTTCTTAATAGAAAATTCTTATTCATGCCCTACACCTCAGATTTTTGGATTGCACTGCTGGAGTCAGGGAATGGAGGAGTGACAATCTGATTCTAGCTACAAGCTTGTTTACAACTTGTGTTGGACTTAAAAGGAGGGGGAAGAGGAGGAGTAGAAGGAGGGGGGAAGGAAGATCATATGATCTGTTTTCCAGAGTGCCTGCTCTCTGCAGTTTGCTGCAGCCTGGGCTGTGTGTACCCATATATACAGCTCTGTGTGCGCGCGCACGTAGCAAACTCAACCATGTTTTTTTTATATGCAGTGTTTTGCCACTGCAGCGAAGCCAGAAGCTGAACTGCAGAGAAAAAGGCAACACCCACCAGGGTGGGTTTTTTTTAAGCAAATCCTTTTTCTTCTCCTGCCTATGAAAAGCAAGCCAGTGACTTTTTTTCCCCCTTGTGGTGGTATTTTTCTTAAAGTTGTAGGATGAGTGCCAGAATCCCTGCAGCTGGGAGGAAACCTTCCTCTTTTCAAACAGTATCTTGGCTTTGACAGCTCACAGTCAGGTTGCTGCAGGAGGCATGGGCAAAGGAGGGAGGGAAGAGGGAGGGATCAGCTGGTTATGAAGACATGTCTGTTCTTAACTCTCTGATGTACAGTGCACCTTGGGATATCTGAATGCCATATTTTTGTTTCTCTCTTTTGTGAAAGAATTGTATTTTCATTTCTAGACCCATCCTCCAGTAATATTCCTGCATTACAGTACCTTTCTTCTCTCTAATGGAGAGATAAAAGGGAAAAGCATTCCCAAACCACTTCCCCTGTGTACCCCATGTATCCCATGTCCTCACATGCAGCCCATGCTTCATCCAGAAATGCAAACATCCTAAAATGCTTTCTTGCTGTTTAAAGGCACGGATACAAATGCACCCTTGTGCACCTGCATGTGATTCCTCTCTGGTCCTCCTCCCAAAGTCTGGATCTCACATTTCAGGAAAATTAGTGTCCTGAGGAATTTGAGGATTCAGATTTGCTTTCTTGCCTTAGCGTTTGTATGGTAGAGACATACACCCACCTTTTCTGGGCAAGCATGTCCCTATAGAAGTAAACATGCCACAAGGATCACCTTGTGATTCTTTCAGCTTCCACAGTGGGAGCATTTCGGCTGCTTCTCCCTAATGTTAAGTGCAGCTGTGCTCTTTGGGAACCAGTTTTGGAGTTGCCTGCTAGGTGGGTTCAGTCCTTTCCTGACCATCTGATTCCTGTCACAGCTGTCTGGCTATCGAGGAGGGAGCTGGGGCAGTGAGTGACACCGTTCCCAGGCTACTTTGGGAGCACGAAGCCTGTTCGGAGCAGTGTTGGTGGCTCTGCCCACAGTGCAGTTGGGGTACTCCGTGTCGATGAGCTCCGCTCGGTAGGAACAACCTGTAGAGGGAGCCGAGCAGGAGGAGGAGACGTTGGCAAGTGGCCATCAGCTTGCCCCAGGGCCCAGGTCCCAACATGTTTGGTTGAACGGCATCAGTGGAAAAAAATTAAACTCTTAAATTAATCCTTTCAGCTTCAGTGATTAGAAGTAATTAATAATGCAGGTGAGAAAGCGTACTTATTCTTTGAGCACTCTAAATTGAGAGAGCTATTTTTCGGAAAGATGTAGCAGACCTTGTCACATTGTTCCTTGGGGTTTGCTGGATTTGAGGGAGTGCTGAGGATAAGACCTGTTTAGGCATGGACTTAGAAACAGTCTGTGAGTGTCTGCACAGGCTTTGCACACAGTGTGGAGGGGCCCCTGGGGAGGAAAGGCTTCCCTTGTTTTCGCACAAAGAGCCCTGCCTGTTTTGGGAAAGGGAGATGGTGTCTCTGGGAAGCTGGGGAGGGAATGGCTGGGATTCCTCAGAGCTCTGGCAATGTTGTGGCAGGCCCCACCAACCCTTGTGAAGATAGTATCCAGGGCTGCAGCACACTGGTAGCAGGCCTGCGGAGAGAATGTTTCATTAAAATATTGTTTACTTTTTATTCCTTATGTTTTTCTTCAGATACAGCACATGGGAACCAGAGGATCATATCTTGGACCCTCGCCTGGTAGTGGCTTATGAAGAAAAGTAAGGGCACGTATTCTTTCTCTCCCAGGACACAGGAAAAGAAATAGTATATTTATTTCATTATATGCATAAAGTGGCCGTGTTGTCCCTACTTCAATCAAAAATGAGATGTATTTTGTACCCTGGTGTTGATTGAGATGGACAAGACAGGGTTACAGCAGTTTTGATTGGCACTGTTCAGGAAATGAGGCCAAGAACAGGCAGCATTGAGCCAGAGAACAATCAGATTCAGGTTTTAATCAGGTCCAGAGCTGGACTGGAGTAATGTGAGGTGGGAAGTCTCTCTAACCCATCCTTGATTGGCTGTGTCAGAGAAATTCCCCTACTGCAAGGTTTTCACTCCTACAGGAAGCAATTCTGGGAAGTTCCACAAGCTCACACTGGTCATCATTGCATTTTAGTGAAGGAAATTGAGGGAGCTATGCTGCAAAAGGTTGAAGTTCCAACTGGTTTTATGCTGTGGTGTTTAGTACTCAGTTTGATTTGTATTCCTCTTTCACAGGGAAGAGAGAGACCGTGCATCAGGGTACAGGAAAAGAGGCCCCAAACCAAAGCGCCTCCTACTGCAGGTAGCCTTTGCTCTTCTGTATATTTCTAACTCCTTAGCTACTGTGCTGCTCCTCTGCTCTCAGTGAGGTGGAAACTGTCTGTTTGCTGTTGCATGGACAAAAGTGAAGGTAACAACACAACAACATGAAATCAGTGCTTAGGCAGATAGTTTTAACCTGTTAGCCGAAGAGCTAGCTAATTTGCCTTTAAAAAAGCAAAACAAAGTAAAACAACAGCTCTTTCTCTCTGAATTAGCATTTATTAAGTATGGGCCTGGGTAGTTGCAGGTTACCTGGTTTGTGTGTTCTTTTAATTTCATGTTGAGCTTGGACTTTCCATCAGGGTAGCCCATGGTTGGAAGTGGAGTTTCAGGATGCTTTGACTATTGCCAAGCAAAGCAGCCAATCCTAGGAAGCAGATACTAGGAAGAGCTTGGAAGGCAGTTGAAGAGGGGAGAGAAACAGTGTTGTAGAAGCAGCACACCTTATCCTAGCTCATCTAGATGCCCAGAGACTGAACAAAGAATATTTTCCTGGTTCCCAGTGGGGAGCCCTGGCTGCATGATCAGATGTCTGCTCTGACCCTTGCTGCATTGGTGTCTTGGCAGCGGCTGTATGGCATGGACTTGAGGAGTGCCCACAAGGGAAAGGAGAAGCTCTGCTTCTCTCTTGCACGGAGGTTTGGAGGAGGAGACAGTAGCCTGCCAGGGGCCAAGACAGGGCAGGCAGAGTTCCCTGAGAAGACTGGGGGTGCAGTCCTGCCATTCTCTCTCCGGAAGCAACGCAAAAACCAGAAGTACCTACGACTGTCAAGGAAGAAGTTCCCCCGCATGGCGAGTCTGGAGAACCGAAACTGCAGGCATGAGTTCTTCCTGAATGATGCAGTGGGCCTCGAGGCCAGGCAGAGCCCTGAGGACTGGGAGGCCATGCAGCACACCAGCAAAGAAGGTAAGGCCAGTCACCCGTTGGCTGTGAAGTTCTGGGGCATGTGAAGGATGTTCTGCATCCTTCCTTCTTGGTTACATCCTCCTGGGGCTGTGCTTAGGTCAGGTCTTCAGAGCAGCCCTTGCTGGCCCATGTTATGTCCCTCTTGCTTGTAGGTTTCTTTCTTGTTTGAAGAGCATAGATTAATTGGGGTTTTTTGTCTTGTTGCCCCTCTGTAGTCTGACATTCCTAATGCCTCTCCCAGTGTTAGAAAACATGCAGAAGATACTGCAAGTTTTTCCCCTCTTAAAATTTCCTCCCAGCAGAGGTAGCACACAAGTGTGACAGAGATGAACTCTGCCTCTGTCCACATTATCCATATCTGCTTGGCTCAGAGGACTTTGGCTGGCAGTGGACAAGCTTGGGCAGTGGCACTCCTCTCAGTGCTGCTTTGAGAAGCATACAAGAATTCTGCTAGGAACTCAGTGTTCTCCCCAGCCCCCTCCTTCCCTTTCCTCTCCACACCCCTCTAAAGCCTCTCGCTATAGAGCTGTGCAAGAAGAGAAGAGAGAGATGAAGTGAGGATGGTAGCTCCTGCCTGATCCCACTGAGTAGGCAGCATGAGTGTAGGCATGGGAGATGTCCAAGCACATTTGGCATTTTGGGGAAGGATACCAACATCTTGTGCAGGAGGGCTGTGGGATGTGTGTGTTGCTCTCAGTTACCAGGGAAACTCTATCCCTGCATTATTAGTGCTTCTGAAGGCGTAGCTTTCCTGAGGAGTGGAAAACCAAGGCTTGTGCTGCTTGTAGTAGCTAAAGGAATCCTGTTACTCCTTGCTAGGAGTAGCTGTTAGCCAGGTTGGATTAGGCAGGATCTTAGGGAGAGGGCTGTATTCTGGGAATCAATGCTGTTCCCTCCTTTCTGAGAGAGACTGGAACAGTGCTCAGAATCCAGGGAGGCAGCAATGGAAATAGCACAGAGGAACCCAGTGTTACATCCTGGCAGTGAGGAAATGTGTGGGGCACTAAAGCACTTGGGGGTCAGAAGAGTGAGTGGCACTACAGAATTGTAAAACTGTTTTTGTTCTCCCCTTGACACGTGGCCTGCATGGAATCCCAGTTACTGTTAGGGGGAACTGGACTCTTTCTGGGGGGAAAGTAGACACCCCAGGTGTTTGAGACAGAAGCCAGGAAATACACTCTTAAGGGGCTCTCATTCTTTGCCCATGTTGGGACAACAAGGTATATAGTGGACAGGTAGGGTAACAGGGAGAGGATGTGTTTTCTTTCCTCTCTATTTACCTGGCAGTCTCTGGGGGCTGTGAGGAAGTGAGCCTTTGGGTGGCAGAGGGGCTGATAATGATTCTTACAGTGAGAAAGTGCTTGGGTTTCTTGTATGGAGCTGTCTGGAAGCAAAGGAGGCTTATGAGAAAGGAAGAGCAGCTTCTCCATGGAGCACTACTGAGGGATTTTTGAAATAATCACACCCAGGCTGCATTGCAGGTTTAGTACGAGGCAGACCCTCCATTTTGGCTCCCTTTGACTCCCCTAGGAGTATCTCAAGAGTGTGTGTAAGAAGTTTTAATTTTTGTCTTTTCAGCCAGGTAGGGCATTTAGAAGCAGGTGAGCTCAAACCAGGGTGAGTGTGCTTTGCTGACACAAAACCAAATTAGGGGCTGAGATGGGATGAGAGGTATTGGGGAATTGTGGATGGTTAGATGAGCTAGGTGGTTTTACAGGGTCTTTCGACCTCTGCATAGGCTGCTCTGATACCACTGTGTATCTGGACGCCTGACCCTCCATTTTGCCGTAGCCTCTGAGGGGAGAGCTTGCACATGTTCTTTCTTGCTCTGTCCATGGCAGATTCAGTACAGATTTCACCTCTGGTTTATCAGAAAGGAGACCCTTTTTCCATCCTTCCTTTCCGTCTTCTTCCTCCTTTCTTCTCCCTCACCTTCTCTGTTTCACTAACATGTTCTTATCTGCCTTTCTCTCCACAGCAGATGTGGATGCCAGTCTCCCTTGGATCCCCACTGTGCCCCCCAGTGAAGTGACAGTGACAGACATCACAGCAAACTCCATTACCGTCACTTTCAGAGAAGCACAAGTGGCTGAGGGCTTCTTTAGAGACCGGAGTGCGCAATTCTAAATCTCTGTTTGCAGTGCTCCCCAAAACCATGCTTTTAGGGTGGGGCTAGGGAAGGGTTACATTATCCCTTAAGAGAAAAAAGAAATCCAAAATGTCTCCTCTTAAAATGTTTACAGAGACCTTTTTTTTTCCCCCTCCTTTTTCCCTTTTCAGATACGCAAAAAAGGGCAGTGTAGGGGGTGCGTGTTTGTCATTGCTTTGTCCAGCTGAAAAACTGACAGCCCTTTCCCTGGCAAAGACTCCCCTCCTTGATGTGAAAGCAGCAAGCTGAACAATTTGCCTTTTATCCTGTCAAGTGGTGGCAGCTGCATTTGTGGGGAGAGGGCATGTGGAGGTGGAAAGAGAGCTGGATCTCTAGCCTGCCGCCTTGTTCTGCAATTGATATCCCCTGGATAAAGATACATCTCTGTACATTGCTCTTCCCACCTTCCTCCTCCCTCTCTTCCTGCAGCAGCGAGAGGTGATGGATCCTACTTGTGTAGATAACTCCAGCCTGTTAAGACTTTCTCTCCAGTGCTGTTTTCCCTGTGGCCTGCTGTCAGGACTTCAGAAGCATATTTGCCTGTGTGGTAAGTCAGTCTTTGCAGCACGGGTCTGTGTAGACAGCAGAGCTTTCTCCCTTTGGTTGTTGATCATGCGGAAAGACTGAAATGCATCTCTGAAATCCAAATTGGCAACATAAATTCAATTTGCCCTCATTAAAAGCTCAGAAAGCCACCATAGTTGAGACATACCATTCTGTATATGCTAAACAGGATTTCCAGGCTTGGCTCTGCTGTGTGAGGAATGTGTTATGGAAAGTATTAATACTGAATTTGGCAAATTCAGTATTAATAACAAATCCTGCCCTGAATCTGTGGTATTAAGTTGGTTGAAAACTGACTCCTCTCCCCTGGGAGGAGGGGCTAATAGGACAACTGAAGCATTGCCTCGCACTGCAGAGATATTCAAGATACTGGCACAGGCCCAGGACACAGGAATTGGACAGAACTGAGCTAGAAACGGACCTTGACTAGCAGCAAATTCTGTTCTTGGATCCCATAGAGAGATCCAAGATAAACAACATGTGGGGAAGACATGTATTAGATTTGAGAAGGGGAAAAACTCCTAATTCTTAGCAATGAGAATTCTTGGATTGTGCTATGTGAGTTATACTCTTTCATGACTACAGTCTCCTCACAGTATCTGTGATCCTGTACTACTTTACTGATAGGAACTTCCCCTTGGAAGGCTTAAAAATCTTTGCCAAGGAAAGCGGTCTGCATTTCAATAGACCCGCCTGATCTTGCACTTAAAAATGCCTTGTGCTGGACTGCCTGTGACACTTTGAGGTTTTTGAAGAATTGCTGTATTTTGAGTTGATAGTTTAGCATAGCATCTGTTCTTGCACATGCATGTTCTCTTCCATTTTTAAAAGCAAATTTTATTTAAATAACTTAACTTTCCCAATGGAAAGCAAGGAAAGGAAGCTAGAGTCTCAAGTGGGAACTGCGGGACAGAGTGCTGCAGGGTAACATTGGCTACTGTCATGATTGCTGTCCTCAAATACTATGTTTCCTTACTCCACCCCACCTGAAGGATCTCTTACCTGCTGTAGTTATTCAAAATGAAGCTATGAGCCTTCTTAGCTCTGAGATAAAGACACCTGTGGAAATCCTCAGTGTGTTTTTTTTGAGGGGCTTGGCTACTGGCCTGCAGCATTTGGGAGCGCTAGGGTTTCTGGTTGTCCAAACATCTACTTATTATAAAGTGCTTGGACTGCCACTGTGGATTTTTACTAGAAGCAGTTTTTACCTCATTTAGGATATGGCAACTCAGTGTGGATTTAGGATTTCCCCTTCCACCTCAGAGTGGTTTGAGCAGGCCTGTCTTTCATGCCATCACAGCAGTTTCAGGATTGCTGGGAAGATCTTGAATTTCTGGACTGACCTTTTGTCTCTCAAAGAAGTAAGATGGGAGTTTTATTATGGAGAAATCTAAGAGGGTGAGAAGTGGAAGCTGGGGGGGGGGAATTATGTGGTGGGAGGAAGAGTGAGTGGGAAAGAAGCTTGCAATAGCTAGCAAGGGCAAGTTGATGAGGTAAGCATGCAGGCACAGGATGTTTGTTGAACGTGGGTGTCCAGAGCAAGGCTTCTGTGTCTGGAGTTGCACCCTCTTTTGCAGGATGTGGGGTCAGGCAGTGTTGTTACCGTCGCCCACACACCCCTCTTCCTGACACCTGCCAAATATGCTGAATACCTACATCTCTCTTCTCTTGTCACCAGTGGACACACCACATGGCCCAGTCCACTCTTGCAGGTTGGAGAAGGTCAGGTAGTGAGGGTTGCAGAAATGTAGTGTTTTAGCTTATTTAAAAAAAAATCTTGAACTGCAGCTCATCCTGCTAAATCTTCATGGCATTTATAAGATCTGGTTTCTTTATTCTAATGCAGCAACTGCTGCCTTTGTCATGTCTTCATCTCAGTGTACAAATACACCAAAAAAAGCTTCCTATTTACTAAGTTCCTGGCTTTGGCTGACATTGGAAGCAATATCAATCTTGCAGCAGGAAAGGGCTTGTCCTAATAAACTAGATTTCCACCCTCTGCTTTTCTTTCCACTCACCAGCTGACACTTCTTAACGCTTTGTTTTGGCATTTTTCTTTAAACATATTTTCTTTTGCAGTAGAGTTTTCAAAGACCTGTGGTGGTCTTTCAAAGAGGATCCACCCACAGCTTCATATCTTAATCATTTTCTTGGATCAGGCTAGCTAGTGTTTTGCTGGTGACTAATCATTTCGCTACACAAGTGTAGAACAAAGTACCTGGCTGCCATGCTGCTTTGTGTCAATGAGGAGCTCACCATAATGGGGTTAAGACACAACAAGCTGCACATGCGTGGGTTTGGAGGGGTGTGTGTGTGAAGGGGAGTTTGTGGTAGGAAACTTAGCAGTTACTTCGTTGGCATGGACTTTTTTTTTTTCTTTTTCTGACATTCATGAATTCTTGTTTATCTCAAAGATCTTTTCAAGAAGATTTTTTCCTCATCTTTTTAAAATGTGGCTCTGTTCCACATTGTCTGCTGACATATCACTGTAAACTTCCTTGGTAGAGCTGGTCTCCAGGGACTTTAAAATTAGCTTTATTACACCTCTGCAGGTGTAGAGAGGGTTTTACTAGTGATGGAAAGATAGGTTATCTGGATTTGTCTCTTCTCCCCAATACTGTCCATCTGCCAGTTCAACCCAAAACCTGACAATTGAGTTGGGACCTCCTGTGCTAACATATCGTGAAAATCAGATGCTGTGTTTGGAGCTTTGTTAAGCATTCCGTTTGATTAAAAGAACCAGAATAGCATCCAGATGAAGCTGAGTTTAATAATTCTATTTGAAGCACAAGCTGAGAATAGAAATGGGCTAACTCTCCCATACCTTGTTTGGCTCCAAGGCTGTAAACAAGAAAAATAAACTTCAGATAGTGGAAATTACTGAACTGTACACAAGAAACAACCTTCTCAAAGAACTGCTCTAATAGTAATTCTTAGAACTGTTTCCATGTGAAAATTTACCAGCAGTGTTGGGGACAGAAGTTTTTATTTCATAGATCTTGCGGTGAACTCACTGTATATGTGACAGAACTGAGGGGCTTCATGAGACTGGAAAGCCTTTATTGTTAACACTGTGTTTAACAAAAAAGTGTACGGAAAGGATTGCCTCTGTTCCTGGATGGTTATAAACTAGATGTTATTGCTGTGATATACAAGTGATGCCTTGGAACAGCAAGTTTTAACACGTAAATAGTGGCATTAAGTAGCCTCCTGCATGCTCCTTATTGTCTTGCGTTTGCATGGGGGCCCGTCTGCTTGTGAAGTCAGACTAAGGTGATTTCTTTCTTTCTTTTCTTTTTTTTTAAAGCAAGACCAGGATATTATTGTGAGAACACCCAAAAGCAGTTCCATTTGCCAAAATAAGCCCAAATTTGTTAGTGAATCGACTCTTGTTTATGTCAGAGCTCAGACATAGAGAATCTTATTGAGAAATGAATGGCTTTTTTTTTTTTGTTATTAGTGTTGTGAAGCTGTCCAGAATTGTTCTTCTGGTGTTTTGTGACTGGATGTATAAAATTGTTTGTTCACCTCACAGGGGGCCTTTGGCCCCAGCACTGTTTCATGCTGTATGCCAGCTAGTGCTGCTTGATGGTTTCACTGGAGCAGAGAAGGGAGGCCTCACATGGGTCAAAAAATAGGCAGGGTAGCTCAGGCAAGACCCTCTGTGGTAGCCACAACAGAGGCCAGGGTGCGGAAGACAGTGGGGGCTGTCAGCCACATCTGTGTATTAAGCAAAGCAAAGTCTACCACCACCTCTCCACCTCTTCCTCTCCTCTCAAGCTTTGAGCTTTTGTTTTCAGAAGTAGGGAAAGTGCAAAAACCTCCTTTTCTAAAGCTAGTTGGTATCTACCCATCTTCTGTTTCTCCCTGGCTTACCTGCAGCCTAGGAAGAAGAGGCCAGTGGGCCTTTTTTGGAAAGTAACAGGGACAAATGCTGGTCAGGGAAGGGAGGGACAGAGTTGCCTCAGAGCTGCTCTCACTAGGTGGTTGAGAAAGGCCCTTTGGGTGAGCTGCCAGTTGAGAGAGAAGGTGTGTTGTAAACAAAGAACTTGTGAAACTGATCCCTTGCATCTGTGAGCAGAGTTCTGAATGGGCCCTGCAGAGAGGTGAGTGCTGCACTTATGTATCAGTCTTCTGCCATTTGGGAATGCAAGGGCGATGTGTATATCAACAACTTGCATAGGGTAATTCCTACAAGAAAATGTGTAGCTTTGGAACATACTGCTTTTGCCATGCCTGTTGTAAAGCTTTTCCCCAAGGGCATGATAAACTTGCTTTGAGATAATAGCTTATGATCAGTAGGCCATGTTGTCCTGTGCCTGAATTTACCGTCCTCACAGAGAAAGTGTGAGCTTCTGCGTGTCAAACCACCTGGATTCCATGCATGAAGCTGGTCAAGATAGGAAGGGTTATAAAACAGCCCCAGGACAATGGGAAGGAGAGAGAAGCAATCACTTAAAATGGAATTCAGACCTTTCAAATCCTTTCCTGTAACTAGCACTTACTGTACAGATGACCCCTTTTTCTCTTCCACCTCTTCCTCTTTCCCCCTTAACTTCTTGAAGTATGGTGGCTGTGCAGGGAGCAGGTGGGAGATGATCCCTAATTAACTTGGAGTGGTAGAGGCACAGGGCTCCATGGCAGCCTTTGGGGCTGCTGTGGATTGCTACAGAGTTGGAATGGGGTAGAAGCCTTGCTGCTGAGATTGCCTCATCTGCTGTGGGCTGCCCTGCAGTAATGCTAGGAGTTCTCTGAGAGCACCAGCTGGATGTTGAAAGGGAGAACTCCTAAGACTGTTTGGAAACTCCATCACAGCTTATCTCATTACTGGGGTAGCAAAGTTTTGGCTGGAAGGGGGATTTTGGAGGAGGAGGAGGTGAAAAACCTTTTTTTATTATTATTGTTGTTTTTTAACCAGAAAATGTAGTGTCAGCACAAAGAAGCTTTTTTGCAAGTCTGTCAAAATGTTAGGCAGCTTTTTTTTGCTTTTAAATCTGAAGTATGTTTTGAAGCACTTTGGAAATGCAAAGCACTAGGAGTGCTAAGTACTCCTTATCGTGTGTCTATAAGTGGCATTTGAAAAGCAAAAAATGTATCTGTTTCAGGCTGCTGGCTGCTCCTTATCGTTTTTCCAGAGCTGCCACCCAGCCCTTTGCTGGGTGGGAGTACACTCCCCACACCCATGGCTGGAGGGGGGGAGTGTACTCCATTCACACCGGGAGCAGAGGGTTCCCTGAGGGAGAAGGGGAGGCCTGCTAAATCCCTCGCTTGCCTTTGGGGCACAGGTTGGCTTCCTCCCTCCCCACCTTCTTTGACTGAGGAAAGGGAAAAATGAAGTTGAGTTTCAGTTTGAGTGGTCCTAGTCTGGAGCTATGACCATTTCTTCCAGCTCCAAAGACATCTTTGTAGAGTTTCCTGTTTGAAAAATTGCACCTTATTAGCATAATTGAGGAATGAGATGTCTGACCTTCTGCAGGGAGTGGGGAGAGGAAGGGAGGGTGAACCAGGAGCTGTCTTCAGTAGCTGCTGGATTTTTCCAGAGGCTGTTTCCTCACCTCATCTCCAACAGAACAGCAACAAAAGAACTAAAATAATTTAGATGGAGCTTTTGTTCTGTGTATCTCAAGAACCTTTTGAGCAGGCTAAGAGGAGAGAACCCTTTTCCCTCACCTAGTCAGCTCTACAGCGTGGGGGTCAACACCCCAGTTCTCTCGTTGGGTTTTCAGCACCAACTTTTTCCCTCAGCGTACGCACATCATTAGAACTCTTTTGCACACTGACTCATCTAATTTGGTGTGCTCCCTTTCTGTTGCAGCGAGAAGATGGGGGACAGTGGGGTCAGTTAGAGGCGAGGGTCCCTGATTATTTTTGTTCCTGTCTCTTCAGTTGTTGCTGTTGTTCCCATCAGCACGCTAGAGTATTGGAGTCTTTGCACACAGAAAGCTTCCTTTTGCACAGAATGAGCTTCTAGCTTTTGTACAGACTAATTGAATGTATTCGGGGAGGGGGAGAAATAGGGAGTAAACCAATTCCAAACAAACCAATCAGAGTATAATGCCTTTTCTGAGCGAGTATGTGCTGTAAAAGGAGATTGTAATAGCAAAGGGAGGGCAGGCTCAAGTATAATTTGACACAAAGTGTGGTTTTATTTTTGTACTGATATGGATAAGAGACTGTACAGCATCTATTTATTTAGATGATTTATGTGGTAAATGTTGCAAACAAAATTATTAAAATATTAAATATGAGAACTGACATTTACCTCATGGTATGTTTGTGTGGTCATTTACTGCCCCTTGCTTTAATTCGACAGCTGAATTATTTTCCAACAGCCACTTCTGTTGATGTATAAACATGCAGTGCAGCTGGAAAAAGAATGGAAAATGTGCAGGCGTGTGTGAGGAGGATCAGTAGAGAAGGATCGATGAAGAATGGAGCCTGCAAAAGGCTGTTTCTGACATTACTCATTATTTGATTGGAGGAGGTCAAGTTTTGATGAATTTTTAACCCACTGGGTAAGTTAGAGCCGTACAGGGGTGACCTGGGATGATTGGTCTTTGATGGATTATAATTTGAAGAGGAGAACGCCGATGGCAGGGTGGCTGTTACTCTGGGTTTAGGGAGTTCTCTACATTCTTGCACAAGGCTGCAGTGCCAGGACAGCTCTGCCAGCACCAGGAGAGTGCTGGTGTGCCCTATATCCTGCTTCTCATGGGAATGGAGGAAGTCTGAGGTGAGACTTGGGCTTCCAGGCAGTGCTTGCCACCAGGAAAGCAGCTGTCCTCCAAGCCAAAGCCTGGGTTGGCCAGCAAGGCTTGCAGGGACCTCTTCAGGAGCACAGCTGCTCCTGGTTCACCCCAGGGCTTAGTCAAGAAGCCCGAGTCCTGGAACTGCTGGTATTCTATGAAAAAAGTCCCAAATGTCATTTAGTCTACTTGGGTGCCTGGCTTGCTCCCTCAAGGTGTGTCCCACTCCATCCCCTATGGAGGGGAAGGCCAAGTGTTTATCAAGGTACCTGGGCAGAAGAATGGGGCTGTCTGAGACGTGGGGGTGAGCCCTGCACCTGAACACAGCTATGACATCAATCTCAAAAGCATGTGGAGCAAAAGCAAAGGGGGACGGGGTGTGTTTCCTGTGTCAGTCATGGTTAAAGACAGTGTGGTTAGGTCCTGCCTGTGTTGCCAAAGCAGTGTCAGCATGCTTGCCTTGAGCCAGAGAAGCTGGAGTTGAGTGATGGCATCAGAGCAGGACTCCAGCCAGCCACTTAGTTTCTGGCAGCAGCTAGCAAGTCAGGTGAAGTTGTAAGAAACTGCAGTGCAGAGTTACGGGAAAGCCTGCTCTGGAGATTGTGTCTTCCTCCCTCTGTCAATGCTGCAGAAGCTGGGTGGTACTAGAAACAGCTTGTCCATTCGCATGCATGCGTTAGCTGGATTAAAGGTTAATCTGGGCAGTCCTCCTTTTTTTAAATAATCTGTTGCTATGCCACCCCTCTGATCCATGCAGTGCAGCCAACTTGCCTTGCACAGCCCTCCCCATCAGATGCCTGAGAACAAGGGCACTCAGTGAAAGGGGAAACCACACGGTTTGAGCAGTTCGGTGTTCTCTGAGAAGCACAGAGTGAAATGCAGCCTGTGTGACCCCTGCAATGGCAGTCGCTTCCTGTCTGTTAAGTGCCACACAACTTCACTGCTCTTGCTCCTTCTTTTCCCAGCATTTTGCTTGCCAAACGACTGTTTTTGAATCAAGAATGCAAGAAATCTGGGGAACTTGTGTAATCATCCTGGTCCAGTGGCAGCCTGGGCAGTCCTGGGCTTTGGAAACTCCTAGGCAGGCCCCAGGGATATCATAGCATCCCACCTGTGTATGCATAGCACAAACTCCATGGGCCTTCTCTCTCTGCTACGTCAAAAAGTTAGTGGGCTGGAGGGCTGGTTGTTCTGGCCACTGCTTGGGCCATGCTGAGCCACCCATACTTGGTTAGCTCCGAGGCACCTGCCTTTGCTTGTGTTTGTTTTAGAGCTGCAGCAGGGAAATCCCAGCACAAGCTGACCTGGATGCCCACAGTGCCAAGGGTTTGCTTGGTAACATACACTGCATTGGCTTGAGGGGCTGGGCTATGTGCAGCTGTTCCTAGGGTAGGTGAGGGAGTGACCATTTGCTTTCCAAAATCTGCTGCTCCTGACAGTGACCTCACTGGAGCGAAGAGCAGCAGAGTTAGTTGATGAACCCTTGGAGCTGTTCTCCTAGAAATAACTGCTGCTACTCCTGCCAGGTCCATAAAAAATGAGCTTGGAGGCAGCTACTGACTTTGAACAGGTGAGTTTCCCATTATCAAGTGCCATTTCAAAAATACATAAAAATGTTCTCGCACCTGCTGCTCTCCCCCTGTGCCTGTACACCACTGGCCAGTGGTTTTGCTGTGAAAGATCTTGTTGCGCTCCCAAAGCTTATTGCTTCTAGGCACTGACTTCCTGGTGCTAGTGAGAAGTGCTGCAGTGTATCCTATAGCACCAGGGTCTTGCAGGCAGTGAGCTGGCATAAAAATATTTTATTTAAGTGTTTGTAGTGAACAATACTTGTTCTGGGAGGGCTGTCGTCCCAGGTGGGTTGGGTTTTTTTTAAGTGTTTTACTGGAAATGTGAATGAAACAAAGGAAATGCCCAACAATGCCCTGAACAACTGGATATTCTGCTACTGTTTTGCTTTGTGAGACTAAAAGTTAGATGAAAGTGTTAGGCGATACCTGTGCAACGGCAGCTCGCAGTGATTTGAGCAGTCGCTGTGGCTGGAAAGAAGGTTCTGCTGACAGGTGGAAGGAGAAAATAACTAGAAAGAGCACATGGAGCTCTCTGAAAAGCTGCTGCCCCTTCTGGTCCATGGATCAGGGTGCCTTGTGCTCCTGTCCTGAGGTGGGGTGTGCTGTTCATGACCCACACATCTGTTTTTGGGACTACGCCACCAGTCTTAGCTGCTGCATATGTGTTTGTGTTACCATGTCAGGAGTTTTCCCCCTTTTAGATTTAAGGGTGGCTGCTTTTGAGGGTGGATGATATTGCTGGTTGAAAGTTCAGTTACTTGACACTCAGTCAGAAATGTAAAAGCAGTTGTTTAAACAAAATGAACAGTAACGAACACTAATTTAAATGCGGGTAGTGTTAATGAACACTTAAAGTGCAAAGTTAAAAAGGTGAAAAACAAAATACAATGGGTGTGATGGACCTGTTCTTTTGAAGTCACCTTCAAGCATATGAAGAACTGAGATTAAAAAATGGTGGTGTCTAGAGGAAAGAGGCAGCCCAGAAGGACTCGACCCACTCTAGGCAAATCTTGGGCCTTTGTTCTTGCCTGGCCTGTGATGCCAAACACCTGAGAAAGGGCCTCTTTGAGAATAGGCTCTAAGTGAGGGTTATGACCTAAATGCAGAATTATCAGTGATGAAGCATGCTGTGGTTCAGTCCCTGACTACAGAGACACCTCATTCTCTGAATTGTTTACGTCCTGAACCTGGGTCCATATGATTGTCTCCATCAGCATTCAGCAACCTCTCCATTAACCCCTATTCAAACGGGGACATGGCGGTGGGGAGCACATCCTCTCCTGAGTCACTTTTCCTTCGGGCAGAGAGCTTGTGTTGGCTGCAATATTTCAGCTGCTAAGCTGAAAAAGAACAAAACACTCTGGCAGACCTTGCCTGAATCACAGGCAGTGAGGAAAACATTCATTTTCCTACCTGCCTGCCTTGACTTTGGGAAGTACATCCCTGCTGGTACTGATGTTATAGCCACAATATAGCTGTTTCCAGAATACCCTTCTTGTGGGTAAACCCCTAAGCAAGAGGTGGAACGGGAAGCTGAGTGCAAATGGAGAAAGCAGCAAAGGCAGGACAACCATCGCCTATAGTCCTCATCACAGCTCCCACTTTTTCCAGAAGGTGTCTGAACTGCACAGTGTCCTCACCCAAAAACCAGGTGAGAAAGCAGAACAGGCCAGACTAGGTACTCCAGGTAAAGGAGGACCCTGCGTTCCACACAAAAACAGCTGCAGGGTCGTGAGCTTCCATTTTGAATCACGGAGAATGATTTTTGACTGAGATTTTTGTCTTTTTAGCACCTGCAAGAGAGTGTAAAGTATGCTGCAAATTAATTAGGGGCTTGCAGTAATAGTCAGGGCAGGGAATTCCTTTAAGTGACTTTACATTTTTCTGGTTTCTTTACAGATTTACGTAGTGTGGTTGGCCCATTTACCTTGCAGTACCTTATACTGGCTCAAAAATTGTACCTTAAACGGGCACACACTCACGCCAGCTAAATGGAATAATAAAAAAAAATAGTATTTAAGCGCCTTTATTGCTAGTTTTTGCCTTGGTATGTGCTTCAAGGCTGCCTGCTTCCCCGCTGGTGAGAGGGGGGGACGGTGCATCTGCGGCGGGAGAAGAGGAGACTGCCGCCATTGTTTTAAGTAAAAGAAAAAAAGGCCCCGTTTGGGCGGGAAGGGGCAATACGGCCGCCATGCCGGGGATGTGCCCAGGCGGGATCCGCTTCCCTCCCCTTCGCTCGGGTTCCCGCTGCGCCGCCGTCCCGCGGGCCTGGGGACCCGAGCCCCCTGCCCACGCCCCACCCGTGGTGCGGCCCCTTTAAGGGCCTTTAACCACGGGGGGGCGGGTCACGCACGGCCGCGGCGGGAGGGGGCGCGCGGGCGTGCG
>VYZT01015816.1:713072-734059 GCA_013400735.1 Pomatostomus ruficeps | reverse complement strand
CCCGTGTGTTGCAGGGGCGCATCGAGTACCTGGTGAAATGGAAAGGCTGGGCTATCAAGTGAGTGTATCCCGCCCGGGCTGCGGGGATGGGGGGCACGGGATGGGGCAGAATGGGATGGAGGAGGAGATATCTGTGTGTGGCTGCTGGGGGATTTGGGCGCTAACCACTTCGCTTGTCCCCTCCGCTGCTTCCGCCCCGGCAGGTACAGCACCTGGGAACCCGAGGAGAACATCCTGGACTCCCGCCTCATCGCCGCCTTCGAGCAGAAGTGAGTGTTCATCCCCCACCCTGGGCTGGGGGGGCTGCAGCAGCAGGTTTGGCTTTGGGTGGGCGAGCGGGAAACAGCGTCCAGGCTCTCATTTAATTTATTTTTTTAATTTATTTTTTAAATTTTTTTTTAAACTTGTATGCTTCTGTTTCGCCCTTTGGGAAAAGTTTTAACTTCTTGACAAATTTGATTCCCTGAAGGGAACGAGAGCGTGAGCTGTACGGGCCCAAGAAGAGAGGACCTAAACCTAAAACTTTTCTGCTGAAGGTAACTCTTATTTTAATAACTTAGGCCTAGCAAAAAGATCTCTCAAACCTTGCTGGTGCGTGCCCTTGGAAGGACTGGACTTTCAAGTGACTTGTGCCTGATGCCTGGCTCTGCGAGCGCGGGGAAAACCCAACAGGAAAGGGGGGGGGGGGGGAGCAGGGGGGCAGAAGGGGGGGGGGGGTGAGCAGAGGCGCAGAAGCGTGTGAGGGGAGAGCGCGTGTGCGTGCGACGGGTGCCTCAGCAGGACGGTCAGCACACGCAGATGTGCGTAGTGAGGCTGCAATCTCTTTTTCCAATAACCTCTCCTTCTCATGGCCTTCTGTTGCCGCAGTGGAGAGCTAGCCAGTCCTGTTCCCTGTTCCTTCTGCAGGCTGTTCCATCCGACCCGTGCCCTGCAACTTAGCAGCACGCTGAGCGGTCAGGCAGCTGAGGCGGGAATCCCGCTGCCACTTGTGCTCCTCTGATTGCATTTAAGGATGTAGGTGCTCCACGGGAGTTTCATGAAGGGTTCATGCTTTGATCTGTAAACTGCAGGCTTGTTTTGCTTTTGCAGAGGATGGGGGATGAGTGGGAGGAGGAGGAGTGTTTCACCTCTGCATAGGATGGCAGCTGAAGTTTCCAGTTCCCCTCTGATAGACTCAGCATCTCTGCAAGATGTCGTAGCATCTCTGCTTGCCTGCAGTGTAGAGCAAGGAAGGTAGTCCCTAGTGCAGGCCCTCTTGCCCCATATTTTTACCTTCTTTTTTTTTAAGTAAGAACTCTGGTAACTGCATGACTGTCACGTGAGCTCCGTGAATTTATTAGTTTACAGATGAAATACCTTACTCTACTCCCCTCTTCCCTCCCCTTCCTCTCCAACTGTCACAGTCTCAGGCTTCAAATGAGCATAGAAAGAACACGCCTTTCTACAGCTCAGACAGATGAGCAAGTCTGCAGTTCCCCTGGTTTTATTCTGATATGAAGCTCTGGAACAGCCCGTGTGGACCCTGTAGTAAGGCATCACTATCACCAAGTCATCCTGTGGCTTTGGGCAAGTCACTTAGGCTTTGTGCGTGTTTCCCCATCTGTGAAACAGGTTAATATTTCCCTTTGCCTGGCAGCAGTAGGAGCTTTACTCAAGTCAGCACAGCACTTTTAACTGCATGAGTACCGAAAAGCACAGTGAGGGGTAGGATGTCACCTCTTCTCCCCTTTGAGAGGGCATAATGAAGCACACGGAAGAAATGCAGGAACAGGCATATTCTGGTGCTCTAAATGAAACCCAGGTGACCATGGTAATCCTTGGGAAGTCCTGCTGATGGAACTGTCCTCCCTCGTTGCCTGTTTTTCTGTTAACAGTGTTCTGTATCTGTAGCCTGAGAATTACAAACGTATCTGATATGTACTATCTCTTACACCGTATTCAGGGAAAACAGACGTGTTGGCTTTCCTCTTTCTGGCAGTCATGCATCAAATGTAACCCTTGTGTTTAGATTTCCAACAACGCAAAGGAACACTTGAAGGGAAAATCACCAGCTTGAAATAGTTCTCTGCATGCATTAAAAAATACTGGTATTTGTAACACCTGACACTATTCAGAGCTGTAGAGAGGTGGCTATGCTATGTGTAATCAGTGTCTTTTATTTTTGATTCTGAATGTGGTATGGCCATATCTACTGCCGTATCACTCATTTAAAAAGAAAAACCACTCATTTTCACTCATTTAAAAAACCAAAACCAACCCCCGAACTCAAAACCCACTCATTGCTCCTCTTTTCCCCTTACCCTTTAAAACCCCCCCTAAACTTAATGTGAATTATTCAGCAGCATCCTTTGAATCACATCCATGACACGTTTCTGTGGCACATCTTCCTTCTGCCAACTCCTCAAACGGTAATGAAAACCTGTAGCTTTGCAGAGCTGGCTCGGTACTTTGTAGAAGATGAATCGTGATCAGGAGCAAGATCAGCTCTCCTGAAGGCTGGTGCCATGTTGTGGGAGAGGCTGGCAGGGCAGAGCCACTGCCGCTTGGTTTGCACCTCTGGGAAACAGAGCTGGTGGAACTGTTAGTGCTCTGACTTGCTGGTCTCTGTGACTTCGGTTCCTACCCTAAAAATAACACCCCAGACTAGGCAGTGAGAAGTGACTCTGTCTCAGCCAGCCCCATCTGAACTTGTTTGAGCTCTGTTCAGGCAAACCACAATCACAACCGTGGCTAGAGTTATGACAGAGATGGCAAGAGAGTTTGCAGGCTCTTCTGACCCCTGAAGATGCAGATTTGCAAGCTCTTCTGACCCCCAGTGCTGCTGTGGGAGGAGTGGGATTGGGTTCTGCCTCGTGCATTACCAACAGTATTTTCAGTTCTTTCAGCTGCAGAATCTCTTGCCAGTGAGAATTTCGGAAGCAGGGGTAGAAATTTGATTCTTGTATCCCAGAGGGAGTATTTGGAATTGGCAGTTAGAACAATATTCTTTTTGGTCTGCTAACTGAACAGATTAGGCCTGGATGCAATGATGTTTAAGTAGAAATGTGGCCTAGGACTGCTTTGATAGACAAGTCTGCCCTTGACTTGGTGGCTTGCTAGGATTTTTCGTGTGTATCAGTGCTTAAACCTGGGCTTCTGTATCTCCAGAGTGGCATCAAAATAAGTGCCCTTGGCCTGTGTGGGTGTTTTAGCTTGCAGCTGGGACTAGGTTTATCCTGAGATTAGTTCTCAAAAGTTGCAGATAGGCACTCAGGGGGATTTGCAGAAAGCATTCCAGCAGGTTAGTGGCCCACGCCTTTGGAAGAGCTTTGAAAAGCTGCATCTTTGGCCACCTGCTGCTTTTGTAAGCCAGGCTCCTGTTTCTGAAAGCTGTCTGACACTTGCCCTTTCGATCAGACTGCAGAGGCAAATCACAGTCCAGGCTTTGGAGTATCACTATCAAGATGGCCAGTGTTGAAAGCGACCCCTGCAAACTTCAACTGCAAAGTTTTGGGCAGGAAATGGGTCTTTATCCTTTGCATGCTAGGGGCAAACTTTCCCACAGCTGAGATCAGGCTTGGCGGGATGCTGTAATTCTTGGGAGGCAGCTGGTGTGCTGCAGCCTTGTGCTGAGCGGATGGGAAGCGAAGTCCTTCGTCTGAAACAGGCAGCGCTGTACGTAAGGCTCTTACCTTATTTCTTAGGCGTCTGGCAGAAGTTGTCCTTGAGGACAGGCCCTTCAGCATAGACACTGGTGTGAGGTTAGAAGGAGACATAGCACATGCTGTGGTGATCTTCTTCTTTTTTGCCTGCTCTGTTTGCTCTTTTTATTTTGCTTTTTTCCCTAGGCACTCCGCTGTGTGGAATGCAAACCTCACCAACTCATCTAATAAAGTCTAGCAAGTGCTATTCAGAGACAGAGCCCGATCTGCAAGCTCAGTGGGTGGCTGGCAAAGACCCCTAGTTGGGGTGGCCATAAATACTGAGGTGACAGGAGTGAAGAAGGTTAATGGGAAGGAAGAAGTAAGGGAGAACAAGAGTAAAGGAGATTCTTAGTAGGAGAGTGGGGGAAGAAGGGGCTGAGCAGTGTGGTGCTCTGTCATTTTGCCCTTTCTTGAACTCCAAGGTTGGAATTGGGTCTCTTTTGATCTCCTCCCTGTTCGTAAATTATCCCTGAGTAATTTGAAAACAGACTGTTCCCCTTTTGTAGCATTTTTTTCCCAATCCAGAGGGAAACTTTAGTTTATGGCAGTGTTGCTTGGGAGAACTCTGCTATGAACTGGCTTGCTTTTGCATTGTCACTTGGAAGACTGCAGAAGAAAGAGGGTGATAAAAAGGCAGAATGGCAGCCAAAAAGGGGAAAGAAGAGCTCTTGCAAATGCTGTTTGGAGCAAAGACTGTGGGAATGCAGGTGGAGAATAAAAGACAAAGCAGAGCCAGTAATTTATGAGAGAGTAGTGCTACTATGGTGCGGCAGCACTACTGGAATGGGCTTGATTTTGAAATAATTAATTAGAAATCCATTGCCTTACAAGGTCTTTGGTTTAGTTTTTTTCTTCCAAATTGGCAAGATTTTGATAAAAATCAGGTAAGAGAAGCCTTTCTAAGCACGTGTCTGTGTACGTGCTTGTGTGCCTCAGTGCGTTAACGGAATGAATGAACAAATATGTTTGCTGGGCCTCGAGGGACACTTATTCAGAAATAGTAGGGAATGGGGGATATACACTAGTTCCCAGGGGCAGTGAGGGAGAGCTGTACAAGATAAATAAAGGTGATACATATCCCAGACAGGAAGAGGGGGAAGGGAAGCAATCCCAGCAATTGGCTTGCTCTCGTGACAGAGCACTGCAGCAAGCCTCCAGAAGCTGCATCCTGATGTAGGCTGAGCTGTAAGCAGAGAGTAAATTACTTCGTATACATGCTGAGTACCTCTTCAGCAGTGAGCACATCCTGTGGGTGAAAGCAGCAAAACCCAGAGAGGTAGTTTCCATTTGGAAAACTTGTGAGCCAAGAAGCAAACTGTGGTGACACAGCTGAAAGGATTCAGCGGGTTTGTTTTTCAAAGACCTTATCCTCATATGGCTTGTGAGTGTGATCGAGAAACGGATCTGTAGCAGGGAGAAGTGCATTTCCAACAGATAAAACTAGAATGCTAAGTCTTCTCCAAACCAAAGGTAGCAAGTTACTTAATCTAAAGTTGGAAATGGAAGGGAGAGCCTCTGTGCTGTCCTCTGCAGTGGAGGGACGAGTTCATATACGTGATGCCTGAATAAACCTGATCCTGTGGTAGGAATACTGAGGTTCCCAAGTGAGAAAGCTCTGGGGGCTGGTCTTAGATAAAGCATCTGATACGATTTTTCTTGAAACCTTACCTGGAAAAACAATCTCAAGGTAAGCTGAATATTTGCATAATGCTCTTTGGAGCTTGCATTGTAGCTGGTCACTGGGGATAGCAGCATGGCAGCAGGGGAAGACTATTGGACCCTAACTTACCCTCTCTCTTAATAATCTGACCAAGTATCAATGCTGCATGTAGACTACCTGGAGACTACTGAACCTGGAATTTAATAAAGGCAGATAACTGAAACATGAGTTAGAAACAGCTTCAGCCTTGAGAAAGTGCCCCAGAAGTAACTGGAAATGCAGGTAAACGAGACCTAGTGGTTCTGGCACACTGGAAAAGTCCAGGCCGTGTACCAGGGCTCTGCACTAGCTGCTGTGCAAGCACAAAACCAAGACGGGTCTCTCTGTCAAAACAGGACAGAAGCTGATGGATTTGTACAGGCAGAGAAAGTAAAATCAGCAGGGCTGTGGAAGTGGCTAGATAGTGACCATCCCAGCATTATCACTTCATTTAATGTGGCTGATGGGAAGCTTTGCTCAGGAATTTTGGGATGTATAAGGAAACTGAGGGTGTTTGCGACTGCTTCCCCCACACTTGTGGGAAGCTGCCTTCTTTCTCTGCTGGGTGATGGAGGCGGTGCTGGTGGAAGGCGGCAATTAGATTTGACTTGGAGCAGAATGGCACAGAGGGGGCAAAACTCCTCACTCCAAGGCATGATTACAGGGTAGGCAGTTAATCTGAAAGATGTGCAGTGTTGGCAACAGGAAAGGCCCTGAAGGATACCTGTGTCTATCCACTAAAGCTGTAGAAGGATTTTCACTGATGCATCTGTCTGTACCCTCTGCCTGGCTGCCCTGTCCTGTATTTTGGAATGGGACGTTGTGTTGCATTTTGCTCAGCCATGGTAAATTGGTGAAAAACCCAAAGCACAAGAGCAGCGATGCTGGAAGGGCTGGCTGTGATGGGGAGTGGGATGAAAAGGAACAAATTTGTTAATTCAGGCTGTGCTGGTATGTAATGTCAGAAAGCAAACTGTAGCTTCTCCTTGCGTCTGCCATCTGCTTCAGAGGGACCTGTGAAGAGATGGAGCAAGCACAGCCCTAGATGTGCATTTGCCTGTGACCTCCTGACAGGGTCTGCAGTGTCTCCAAGTTGTGTATTGATGAGATGACATGGGGAGAGTTGATGTGTGATGCAGGGAGTTCACCTGGTGCTGTTGCTGTGCTCAGGCCTGTACGATGCCCGTGACAGGAAATGTATCTTATTTTCTCAACAGTTTGGGACATGGAGTAACACAGGAGGCTGAGCAAGGGAAACTAGATGGACATTTGGATGCTTTCTGCAACAACAGGGTGTGTTGGGTTTTGTGTGTGCTGGGAACACTTCCCTTTAGCTGGGTGGAAACAGCCGTGTTTGTTAATGTGCAGAGTGTCTGTGCCTGCCTTGGGGTTGTGCTAACTTGACTCTGTTTCTTTGTCAGTCAGCTAACACAGAGTCTAGATCCCCAGTCAGGATGAGCCTTCAAGCTGTGTTTTCTTGTATAGTCAGAGAAGGAGGCCTCATTTTTGCAGCCTTTTTAAAGCCAGGATACGAGTAGTACTGAAGGCTGTGATCATCCAGTGTTAGTCAGAGAGGAACAAAATGTCTTCATGTCTCCCTTCTCTGCTCATTCGGATCTTCTGCAGTTCCCGTGGGTATCTCTGTGGGAGAAGAGGGGCCCTGGGTAACAGCAAAGCTCTGGAGCTGTAGGGGCAGGATTTTGAGCTTTTTGTGCAGGGGCTGGCTGGGCCCCTCGCTTAGATCTGTTAGATCCCTGCCTTTACACGCACATTTTTTTCCCCAGGCATTTCTCTGGTAGGAGGCACAGCCTGCAGGGTGACAAAGGAGATGGAGTTGAGTGCTAAGCTCTTAGCTGGCAAGAAGCCATCCCGATCTTGGCATGTGCAAGGGGCAACGGGATGGAAAAGTTGGGGAGGAAAAGCAGCTGTGTCTTCTAGCACTGCAGTTCTTGCTGTGCCCACGAGGTGGGGGAAGCTGCTCGCTGGATGGGCAGTCACGGTGTGGGCGCTCGCCTGTCCCCTCCCCGCCTGTGTGACTTCTACCTGTCACCACTGCTGAGAGGAAATATGGAAGGGAGTTGGTTTGGGCAAGTACTGGGGTGCAGGTGGAAGGATGAGCTGCACAAGCAACAGTGCTCTGATGAGATGTAATGTAAGAATACACTCTGGGTTTTCATGCCCACAGATCATACAGCGCCAGCTTACCAATGAAACTGTTGTTCCTGCTGCCAGAAAATGTTCCTGTCTCTGGTGCATGAACCAGAGCAGGTTTTGGCAACAGAAGAGCTTAAAAGTATTGTTCCTCTGCACTGGCTCTTGGGGAGGGCTGGCACAGAGCAGTTAAACCAGTGCTATTCCTGCTGTGGTCCAGTGCTAGGTTTCAAACAAGTGTGGTGTTCAAAAGGACAAGTCAGTCTCTTCTTTGAAGGTGCAGTTAAATTTATCTTGAGTTCCAGCTGGCCTTATCTCTGGCTTTAAACACTGTTACTCACATAGCACAGTAAGGATGAATGACTTGCTTGTGACCCTCATTAAAAATCAGATCTCCAGATTTCTTGTGTGTAGTGAACACAGCTCCATCAAACCATTCTAACCAACCTCCATCTGTGCTCCTCAAGACCCCCTTCTACCATGCTTTTCAGAGGTGATTCTCATGCATTACTCTGCCTCTTCCCCCTTATCTTGTGCCCATTTTGTAGAGGACATGGTACAATCCCTATGTAATTTTGGGTGCTGTCTCAGCACTGACAGCCCCAAGTGCCTAGGGTGATTCTGGCTTCTTTGGCTGACAGTGGAGGGTTGTGCACATTGACTGATGATGACCAAGGGGGGCTTTGGAGACCATTAACTATAACCCTGAAGCATGCCTGGGAAGAAGCAGTTTCTCCCTGGGGAAAGCATGTGTCAACAGGGGCACAGCTTAGGGAGACATTAGCTGCCCAAAAATTGCATAGACAGTGTCCCATGCCCTTCTGGGGACTGTGCTGGAGCTATCAATAGTTTTTAGGTGTGTACCTGTGCTTGTTGTTGATGTAGGGTATACATATGATACTGCCAGCGAGTGCTCGGCCTGAAGTGAGCAGTGCCCAATTTGAGATCTGGCTGCACCTAGGCTGCCTCTCTGACCCTGTTTGTTTTCTTTCTCCCCACCACCGCAGGCTCGGGCCCAAGCGGAGGCCCTCCACATTGGGGATGTACACTTTTCTGTCAAGCCTGGTTCTAGTACCTCCTCTCCCAAACTCCACTCCAGTGCTGCGGTGCATCGGCTCAAGAAAGACATCCGGCGATGCCACCGCATGTCCCGGCGCCCCCTGCCCCGTCCAGACCCCCAGAATGGCGGCAGCGTGGGTGGCGGGGCTGGCATTCGTCCTCCTGTCTCGCCCTTCTCGGAGACCGTCCGCATCATCAACCGTAAGGTGAAACCCCGTGAACCCAAACGCAGCCGCATCATCCTCAACCTCAAGGTCATTGACAAAGGTGGGAAGCCAGCCAACGGGGCTGGGGGCCTGGCTCGGCCCAAGATCCCATCCCGAAATCGTGTCATTGGCAAGAGCAAAAAGTTCAGCGAGAGCGTCCTCCGCACCCAGATCCGCCACATGAAGTTTGGCACCTTTTCGCTCTACAATAAGCCGTCTGCTGCACCTACCCCCTCTCTGGAGGGCAAGGGGGAGGCCGAAGGCTCCCAAGCAGCCTCCTGTGGGCTTATTATGGGCTCCACCCCCTATGATGCCCCCAGCTCCAGCTCCTCTGGCTGTCCATCACCCGCTCCCCACTCCTCCTCCGACCCAGATGATTCCCCTCCGAAGCTGCTCCCTGAGACCCTCAGCCCAGCCATCCCCGACTGGCGTGAGTCGGAGGTCCTCGACCTCTCAATCCCACCTGAGTCGGCTGCCACCAGCAAGCGTTCTCCCTCGGGAGGGTGCAGTGGGGGGCAGACGCCCTCCTTGTCTCTCTCCTCTTCTGACCCAGAGCAGGAGGCCGGTGACTGGCGTCCTGAGATGTCCCCTTGCTCTAATGTGGTGGTCACAGATGTCACCAGCAACCTCCTCACTGTAACCATCAAGGAGTTCTGCAATGCAGAGGATTTTGAGAAGGTGGCAGCGGGCAGTGGTGGAGGAGGCAGCAAGTGAGCAGCCAGGTCCCGCCATTCGAAGGGTGTGGGGTCTGCCTGAGAGAAGTCGTGGTGCGAATGGCTGTCCTTAGTTCTCTCCTTCTCCCTTTGGCTGTCCCTCTGCCCTCACTGCCACCCTTCCTCCTCCTCTCCTCCTGCCCACTTCCTCTTGCCTGGAGGCTGGAGTGTGTCAGTGGAGCATGGGAGCACCCACTGTTCCTGGGTGTTGGTACTGCTAGGAGGAGGCAGGGAGGGCTGTGGTGGGGCTGGGGAGTGGTTGTTTGTCCTTGAATGTGGTGGTGTCCAACGGGCAGTGGAGCCTTTGGGGCTGAGGGATGAGTGAGCATGTGTCTGTGTGCCTGTGCAGGTGGTGAGGAAGGTGCTGCTCTTCCTCATTCCCCTTCCATCTTTGACAAAAACTGAAGAGGAGCTCCAAACCCTTGAGGGGAGGATGTAAGAGGATCGGAGCCCTTGCCCATGTCCTTCAGACCTTCTCCCATAATGTGCATGCAGACACTTCCATTCTTATGTTTCCCCCTTACCATGACTACCATCCTGCCATCCTTCCCCTCTTGGCCTGCAGCCTAGATCTGCCTTCTCCTTTACTGTCCTTGTGGCAGTTGCTGATCCAGATACCCTCAGAGTGAGGGGGAGAAGGGCAGGTAAAATGTCATGCCTGGAAGGTGCTTGAGACAAAGCTGGGGTGGTGGGGGGTGCCCCATGCAGCCTATGCCCCATATTGGCTTCCCGTTTCCTTTGACTATTGGTGCTACCTTGGCAGTTGTATGGGTGCTTTCAGGTGCCCTGATCCCTCCTCCTGCATCTTCCAACCTGTTCAGCTCTGCAGGAGAAAGAGAAGAAAAGAGGAGTCTGTCTGCTTCCAGCCCAGATCTTCCTCCTGATGTTCATCACTTGCTCTTGCTTGGGGGAGAGGGACATGAAATGCCTTTCCCTGCTCTTTCCATGGTGGAAGCGGGAGTGGGCTGTGCATCCATCCTTCGGTCTGTGGGAAGATAATGCCAACAGCGTGATGCTGCCCCAGCCGCATGAGGCCGGTCTCCTGCCTTGTGCATAAGCTTCCCCCAGCCCTCTTTGCTTCCTCTTACTCCTTCCAAAAGAAGAAGCGGTGGATGCTAAGGCAGGTCGTTTGTTCTTCCTGCTTGCTGTTGCCTCTCCTGCTCTCCCCTCCATGTGGTGGGTGGCCTGGAAGAGGTTTCCCCTCTGTCTTTTCAGCATCTGAAACAGCCCTTACAACTGTCAACCAAAGGTGCTCGTAAGAAATACCTGTCTCTCACATTGTATGCATGTGCGCTGGGTCTCTTCCCCTAAAGCTCCTGTAAATTGATCTAGAAATTCCTTCTCTTCACCCCTAGCAAGCAGGAGGGAGCAAGACCACAGCTTGCTGTTCTTTATCCACAGCTCCCTCTCTCCCTGAGCAGCTTTGTTCACATCCAAAATAAGCTCTATATTTGCCTGCCGTTTCTGGCTTGCTCCGTTTCTGTGTAGGTCCTAAGCTTCACGGTGAGAAGCCGTTCCTTTGCTCTCCTTTCTTCCTCTACTTGCACAGGCCTGTAGAGGCAAGGAAAAGAGATGCTGATCAACTGGTGGGAGAGCCTCACCCTCTCAGCCCTGTCCCTGGATGGGGCAGAGGGGTGTCACTTCTACATAACATGCTGCAGAGGTGAAAAGGGTGGAAAAAATTCCTCATGCCAGGGCTCATTTACTTACCAACCTGCCCTGGGCAGGTGAACACAAGTGGAATTGGCCCCTCTGCTGCTTTCACACAAGGATGTTCAGGAGTTGCTGGCTCCGAGGAGTGCTCTCCTGCAGTAGTGATTTTGTGGTTGCAGTGATCTGAGGATAGAAGGGAGGCCATTTGTGGGAGGGAAGTAATATTTGTCAGCTCAAGGGACATGGTCAGGGTGGTAGAGGGATAGATCGGCTTCTGACCTTAATTAGGGCTTTTGTGCCCAGAGCTTGTCTATTCCCTGCCTCCAGCGCCTGGGTTGGTGTAATAAAATCTTTCCTGCCCTCCCCACAAACTTTGCCTTGCAGTGGGTGGCATTCCAAGCTGTGGGAAGCGGTGAATTCGCACCAGTTGCAGTTGGGTGTCTGTGCAGACAGTCCGAGGCGGATTCCAGGTGCTGTTAACACCACCTTTTGTACACCTCTTTCTTTCCTTAGTCAAAGAGCTTAATGGACTCTTCAGGGATGTGCTTTCATTCACAGCTGAAGCTAGGGGCAGGGAGAAAGAAGCTTCTCTGATCTATTCACCAAGCTAAGGCTTTCTATGACTTGTTGGACTTGTGTGCGTGTCTGTACTAATACCTGCTTGTATTTTTTGTGGGTGGTTTTTTTGTTTGGGTTTTCTTTTGCGCATCTTTCCTGTGCCTGGCACACCCAGGGATCCCTTATGTTAGCATAGCCTATCCATTTGACTGCAGCTTCAAAGATGAGCAGTTTGTAGGCATAGGGAAAAGCTCTTTCTTAGGAAAATAGCAAGGAGATTCTTCTCTTTTTCCTCCCCCTTGTGAAAAAGAACTAATCTGTGGCTGAGATAAGAGGAGCTGCTTTGTGGGGTGGATGCAAACCGGCCAGTCACTTTAGGTTGTTAAGTTGCTGTTTGGTGTGTATGTGGTGATGTGTTTTGTTTTGTGGTATCAAGGTTCTGAAAAAAATGTTGAAGCGTTTAAGTGGGAGATAAAAGGGAACTTTAATAGGAAACTCTTGATGTGTTTTGGCCAAGATGTGTTGCTTGGCAGAATTCTTTTCCCCAGTGTCTCTTGTATGGTGTTCTTTGGGGGCAAGGGGCAGGAATTGTTTAATTGAAGGGGTTTTGCCTTTCTCCAGAGTGGCAAGCAAGGGAACTGTCTGTGAAGAGCAAGACAGTGGGTTATTGTAGGGATGCTCTGCAAGGACCTTCTTCCTGCGGTGAGGAGATGAGGGGACTTGTTGCAGCAGAGAAACTCGTGCAGTAGATCCTCTTTGTGGAAGAAGAAAGGAGTATGATCCGGCTTGCAGACACAGCTCACCTGCTTGTGTGACAATTCCCTCCCTGGGTGGGTCACCAGGTGGGAACCAAACCCTGAACCTCTGGATCCGAAATGAGGATCCCATGCTGTTTTGAGTTAGAAGTTTCTAACTTGAATGCAGCAGTCGCCTCAAGTTCCCTCAGGTGGATAAGACACTTGAGGCTGACTAACCTACCTTCGTATTCACGTGGGCTATGCTCCTCCTTCTGAATTTTTCCCTTGCTTCTTAATGGAGATAAGAAAGAAGATTCATCCATGCCTTTTAAAATGGGCATGGAATTGAGGGAGGAGCTTATTTGAAAGTATCCCCTTCCTTTCCCCATAATCCTTAGGAAAAAAAAATCAAGAAAAACAGGGAAGTATTCTCTGTGTCTGTGCCATGTTTGTTCTCGTAGTCGTGTTTTTAGAGGAGATTTTATGATGGAGTGGAAAAAGTGAAATGATTAGTTTTGCATAAAAAAAGAAAAGTTTAAAAAAAAATTTCTACAGGGAAAGAGCGAGAGAGAGTTTAAAAATGAATAATAAATGCAGTGATTGCACAAACTGTAGTGGTATTAGATGGTCCTTAGAGAAAAGAGTATTTTGTAGTATCGAAGCATGTGTGTCTGGGATGGTGTTTGGCTTGCTTGAACTGGAGGGAAAGGCATTCTAGGACTAAGCAGCGATCTCTGAGCTGAAAAGGCAAGTTGCATGTTGGAGGAACCCTCTCTACAAACCTTTCCCGTCCTTGCCTCCCAAGTGTTGGAGTGAGTTCCCTTCCCTCCCATGCCTCTCCTGTGAGCTGAGGTGGAGTCTCCAAGTGGTTTTCTGGCTGAGCAGCCCTCAGAGATGGCCAGTCATGTTCTGCCAGAATGTGAATCGGGCCATCAACATGGAAACAGTTGACTTATTTTGCATGCACAGCAAGCTGCTAACATTTGGGGTTCACATGTACCTTTCCTGCCAAGTTGCTGTCTCTTCTCTTTTCCATCCCCTATATCCAAGCAGAAATAATCATGGTGGGCTTATTTCCTGGGAAACAGATATGCCTCCCCTCCATAGGGTTTCTTAGCTTCTTCCAATATCAGGTGGGGTGTGGCATTTTTCTGTATAGAATTCATCACATCAGGACAGAACTGAGTCCCAGTGGTGTGTACTCCAGCCCCCCTTCTCTGACAGTGGCCAGACCTTAAAAGGCAAATGAGAGAGCTGCCTTGTGTGCTCCGGTCGTGTTGCTGAGGGACGTGTACCCTCTTCTTGAGGCCAGCAAATGCTGGAAGTTTTTAGGGTGGAGAGAGGAGAGGAACACCCTGACAGGACTGCTCAAGCAGGGCAGCCTTCTGCTGCAGCTGCCTTAGGGGTGGTGGGGAAGAGGTGCCTGAACGTTCCTTTGGAGCGAGGAGGCAGCTCTTGTGTCCTGGCTTCCCCATCCAAGATGTCTCTGCTGGTGTTCATCTGGTGCGTGGGAGTGACTGCAGGGAGGAGGGAAACCACCAGATGTTGGTGTCTGAACAGAAGATGGCAGGCAGGGACGCTTGAACAGCTTTTCTTGTCTGGACTTCCCTGGTGCCCTTGGCTTTGCAGTGGCAGGCGACTGATGTCTCAATGCCTCCCATAGCCTGGGCTGCACTTGGGAACTTCTCTCTCTGCCCATCGAACTCTGTCGGTGCTTCCCATGGCTTTCAACTTGGAACAGAAACCTCCTGTCTCATGCTCTCTTCTCAGTGAGCACCATGGGACTGGAGGGGCATGAAGCTAATGAGATACAAGCTCCTTTGGGGATGGAAAACAGAAATAGTGTCGTGAGCAGGCCCAGGTGAGCCACTGCTTAAATTCTGTTTTCAAAAGAGAAAGGGAGCATTTCTCTGTGTTTCCCCTTACTGAAGTTCCCAGGGAGATTTTGTGAAATAAACAAAAAAAAGAAAAAAAAATCACAACTACAATCATGCTTTTTACCAGGTAGCAGCTGTCTCTGAGCTGAGTCTTCCTAGGGATATCACTCCCTTCTCCAGCCCCTCTTTGTAGAGGAGGCTTCAGCAGCTCCCACCGTTTGGAGATTGTCACCTTCCTGGGGACTTTCTGGCAGAAAGAGGTTGCCATGCTTGAAGGATGATATCCTGAGTTCCCCAAACTTCTGCCCACCCCAGGCTGTGGCATTAGTGGGGCTGCTCAGGAGCAGGTCCTTCTTCCCGGGGAGGTGTAACAAACCTGGAGTGCGTGTTTGGCTAAGTGCTTATTTTCCCTTTTGCTTCCTTCCCCACCTTCTGACAAGACTTTTTCCTCCTTGCCTGGCACATCCTTTTACTCCAATGTCGCTTGGTTTTGCTGCATTTTTCAATTGCCCAATAATCACGCAAGAGCTGGGATCTTATTTACTTCTTATATATAAATATATGAATATAAAAAACCTCCCCCCCTTCTCCCTGTCTCACCCATCACCCTGTATGCAGCCTCCCTGATCTCCGCTCTGGAGGCAATCTGCTGTAGAGGGTTAATTTGGAGTTGGGGATTTGGTGCCTTCTGAGTTCTGTTCCTTCTTGGCTTGCCGTGGCTCTTCTGCCAGCTGTGTCACTGCCCTGTGCCTCTGTCTCCCTTGTGCGATGGAGGTGGAGGGGACCATCCTGCTGAGGGTGCTGGCAGCCCAGCTCTCAAGGCATTTGCACAGAGATAGAGTGCTCAGTGTCGCTTCAGAAATCCCCTGCTCCTTGTCTGTGCTTCCTTCCCCAGGTAACTCCAGGAAGTATCTTCATTTCACCAATGCTTTGAGGTTGAGAAAATAAGTGTCTTTATTTTCTTTTTTTACTTCTGTTTTTGAGATCCTTCCCCAGAGTGCAATGTGTATGGTTTCTTTTTGGGGGTGTAGACGGCAGGAGATGTTGGAGTCTGTCTCCATCCTCACCTTTGCCTTTCCGTCCTCTGCTCCTCTCGCATTTTGTCGTTGCCCTGTGTCAGACTGATGTGGTTGGAGATATTTGCACCCTTGTTTCTGCAGGGTCAGTCTTGGCACCAGGAGCTTCTCCTGTGTGGTATATTCTGAGGTGCCCTGTGTCCCACCTGCCTCAGCTGTAAGCATGCAGCAAGGCCCTGTGTTCTTCCTTCTTCCCTTCTCTAAATTCCTCCTTCCAGGAGTGAAGGGAGATAGTTGCCCTTCCCGTGGTGGTTGGCTTCCTCTGGCAGCTCTTCTGTCCATTCCAGCTTCTCTGTGGAGGGAAACAAAATGACTCCAGGGCCATCCAAAAGCACAGTGCTTGGGGTGAGGGTCCTTCCACCCCAGGGGAGCTCTGTGCTTTGAGCCCACTCCCTCCAGGCACTGGCAGATGGCACTGGGATGGAGGAGTGTGATGCCCTCTGTGCCCCTGGGCGGAGTGGAGCTGGGAAGTGGGAAGCATGCAGCATGCTGTGGCACGGGGAAGAACAAAATGCAGTCAGAGTGATGCCAGCTTCTGCAACAGTTCAGATAATGTGTCTGCTGGGAGGAAAGGGGCATGGTGGGACATGCAGGCAAAGTGTTAATTCCCATTGCAGGGCCCTGGTTCTTTACTTCATTCCTTGTTCAGCTGAGCACTTAGAGCTCGCACTAAACCTCTGGAACACGGCTGCGTGGGTCAAAGCACTTGATGGGGCTTCAGGGCCTTGTAGGACTAGTGGGGCTTTTCCATGCTCCGGAATGTCCCCCCAGCTGGCCCGTGCTCTCTAGGGATGCTGAGGGTTTCCCTCTGGGCAGAGCAGCAAGTAGGTGCTCTTGCACAGGAAGGTTGCTCTTCAGCTGCCCTGGAGGGAGCCTGTTGCTTCCAGCCTCCAGCTGCAAAGTGGGGGCAGAATCTTAGGTCAAGTTCTCAATGGAACAAAAAAAATTAATCATTGTGATGACTTTTTTTAGAAAAGAGTTGTCATGCCTGCACCTCCCCCAAGCAAATCAACTTAGTGTGCTGTCCTCTTTCTCCCCTGTGCCAATAAGCCTTGTACACTCCCTAAGAATAGAGAAGACTCTCTACTTTGGGATTTTTTTTTCCCCCGTTTGTTTTCTTTTTGCAAAGAAAGTTGTCTGCTGGTGGTGGAGGACAGGGGCCTGCTTCATCTGTTCCTTCGTTTCACCTTCCCCTGTGCCAAGCTTAGGCTCAAATGCTGCAGATTCCTGCGAACACTGAACTTGGAGCAGGCGAGTGACCCCACTGAGTTCTGTGGTACATGGGTGCTTCAGATTCTGCCTGTGCTTGAGCTTTGGCAGCATCAGAGCTCTGTCCTTTCTCTTGGAGAAGGTTAGCCCTAACTCTAAGAGTGCTGATAGTTCTGGTGCAACCCATCGGTCTCTTCATTTCCCCTCACTTGGCATACACAGTGAAGGTGGTAATTTTTTTTTAATTTAAAATAAACCTAAATATGTATCTTGTAATTTTTTTTTTGTTTTGAAAAAAATGCATTTAAGGATTGTGCACGGATGAATTGTATATCTATATATTATTTTTTGTCTTGCAATTTTCATTTTAAATATAGTGTTTGTTCAGTTTTTTTTGTTTTTTAATCCAGTTCCCAGCTGGCTAAACTCTGTCTAGAGTGGATGGGTGGGAGGCAGAGCCACTGGAGGGGTGATTGAATCACCCCTTCCCTTGGTGCTTCCCACAAGAAACTGGTTTGCTCCAGGTTTGGGGGTGGGGGTTGTGCTAATTACTCTTGTATTCTTGTACATTTTGTTCTTTCTGCTGCTCTTGAATATTGTATCAATGCCAGAAATGGGGAGTTAAAAATTAAAACAAAAAATTAACCCCAATAAATTGTTACATTCCAAAACTGTTGTTGTTTTCCTTGGGTGGGCTCTGACTCGTGGAACTTGGGAGCAGGGCTACAGAAATGCCTACCCTGAGCCAGCACAGATCAGCTCTGCAGTCAAACACAAGCGCCTGGTACCTTCTTGGGCACCATGGATCGGTCCTGGTTTGGCCTTTGGACCTTTCTGGACACGGAGAAGCTCTGACAAAAGACAAGGGCAGATTCTGGAATAAGGGAAGAAGGAGCATTTGGGAAGGCCAAGCTGTGGAAGGTGGAACATGAACGCCCTCTTCTCAAGTGCTTTGGAGAATCTCCCATGTGTCTCCCACATCCTTTTCTTTTAGGAATGAAATTAGATCTGAGTACAACCTAGCACTTGGTGGATGAAAACTCCAGAACATGTGCTTAAGTGCACTTTATGACAAGCTGATCTAAGAACTATGGTAAAAAATCCTCTCCCTGTGTGTAACTGAAGCCCCAGATTCACTCCATCACTCTCTAGCCCATTGCAGCTGCATAAAAAGGCTCAGCCAAACTTCTAGGGAAGGAAGTGCTGGTGGTGGGAGATTCAGTGGGGCGAGTTAGTGGGTTTTGGACAGAGATGCCCTTCAGGCAGGCAGGAGAGAAGGGCAGGAAGGCAGCACTTCTGGGTACTGGGAAAGGGCAGTATCTGGGCACAGCTCCAACCAAAACACCTTCAGGGCTGCCCTTCAGGAGGGTGTGATGTGGTCCCACCTGGAGGAGAGAGCTGGGCATTCCTTGGAGAGAGTTGCTGCCTTGAGATACTTCTGCAGTGTCTGAGTTTTGGAAAGCCACAGCAAAGCCTACTCCAGCCATGACGTGGCTAGCAGTGGGGAATGCTGCCTGCTGAAGCCAAGCACAGCCAAGGTGTCATTCATGTCAGGCCATCAGGCTTGCCTTGCTTCTGCTGCGTGCCAAAACACTCCTAAGGCCGGCACTCCCTCCTCCCTTGTCTTTGCACCTTGGTTTTGCTCAGAAGCCAGTGGGTTTTTGGCTGGATTTGAGAACATCAAATGAAGCCAACTCTCACCCATGCTTTCTGGAGCAGGAGGAAGGCTGGAGAGACAGACCCCAGCCTGACTGGACACATCCAATGAGGTCCTGCACCAGGGCAAGGTGATGCAAGGCACATCTGCAGGGCTGAGAAACCTGGAAATGGAAGAAGCCAGGATTTCCACGCTATGTAGAACATGCAGATCCCCAGGGAACATGGACTGGAGGCTCCTGGTCTAAGGAGACTGTGGAGCTGAGTCCATGGAGCAGCAGCGGCAGAGGAGCCCCGTCATCTCCTTAGGGTGGCTCTGGGGATGCTCCTGAGCTGGGTGATAACCCGGGAGGAGGGAGTCCCCCACCTCAGAGGCATCAGCTTATCCTCCTCTGCGAAGAGGTTTCTCCCCTCGGCCCATGCTGGCCTCAGCATCATGAATGAGCTAGGATTTCATGCTGACCAGGATGGAGCTGCCTGGTTCCTGTGGGGAGGGCTGGATGCAGGGCAGCCTTTGGAGCAGTGGGTGCCCTTCCCCTCAAGCCAGCAGTCCATCCCAAATGTCCCTCTCACCCAGGGGGGCACAGCACGGTGACCCCTTGTCCTGCCTTGCCCTTCCTGTGGCCACCCCTTGGGGACAGCTACTACCCCCAGACACCGTTAGGGTGTTAATTAGATGGAAGAAAATCCCTTAATTGCTTGCTCCCAGTCCCTCTGGGCTGAATCCATGAGCTTTTGTTAAATCCAGCTTCTGTCACCAATCCTTTTCAAAGCAGGAACCAAAAGCTCCCCAAAGCCCCACATTGCCTTCCCCCACCCTGTCACGCACGGGAGGGCAGGGTTTCGGCAGCACCGAGTCTTCGCAGGACCGGTTGCCCACCGAGCATCTCTGAATTGTTATTCATGGGACAGGGCGGCTGCTCTGGCTACTCACCAGTCTGAGTCATCACCCCCTGTGAAAATCTATTTTTGCCACCTCTTTGTCTCTGGGAAGAAGTTGTGGTCCCTGCCGAGGGAGAGGTCGGGACCGTGGGAGTGGTGAGCCCTGTCCTGCTGCGATACCCACCTCTTCCCCATCCCAGCATGGGTGAGTGGGGCCGGGCTGGTGCAGAGGGGCTCACCCTCCCCTCACTGCCACAGCGGCACCAGCCAGAGGTGCCACCTCAATTCTGCAGCCTTTGGTAATAAAATCTGGATGTTCAGGAGAGTGCAAAGTCCCCAGCACAGCATCACTTCTGTGGTACTGACAAGCTTTGGAGAAGTGCACGGCACTTTTTTCTGCAGGGCTGCAGATAAAGGATACCCCTCCCACCATGATCTGCACATCACGGGTAGGATGGGCTGGTCCAGCACTCACATGGGTTCCTTCCAAACCCACTCCCGCCTGGCCGCTGCCAGGGTGGGCATGCAGCAGGCAGGGGGTGACGCAGCAGAGTGCAATCAGCTGTCACTGTCAGCAAGGGACGGGTTGGAGGCAGGTGGCCCAACCCTTCACGTCACGGGGTGCAAGTTTCTGTTTCCTTTGCATCCCACACTAGTGCCCACTCATCCCTGCACACCAAGCACGCACCCTCCCAGAGCGCTCCCTGGCCTCACCACCGGGGCCAGACGCCAGTTGCTTGGGCTTTCTTCACATCCATCTGCTCAGCCTGCTCCATGTTCACATCCACTTTTCTTCCTCATCACCTTTCCCTCTTCCTTGAACCACCCCATCTGTCTTCCTCTCCTCCTCCCCACAGCCTTACAACAATACAGGTCAGGCAGGTCTCTTGCTGACTCCGGGGTGAGGGTTTTGTGGTGCTGAGGTACAATGCACTGTGTGGGGAGAAAGAGTGACTGTATCCTGTCAACATTCCCCTCCCTGCTCCCACAGAGCCATATTTGAGGGGTCTTTGTAGCTCTGGCTCCCTCGCTATCCACTCAAATATGCCTGGGGGGCAAGAAGATGTAATCTTTACCCTTGTTTCATAGCCGGCACTGGAGCTATTTCAAACACACATGCTCCTGCTTCCCTGCCGACTAGGAAGGATTTCCTGCCATTACTGAGCAGAGCTCGAAATTGATTTTGCTCACTTTCCTTCTTCTGCTCCTCTTTTCTCGGCAGGGCTGCGTCACCATGGCCCCGGTGTGCCTGGGGAACAGGGGAGGGCATGGCACAGCTTCTTTTGGAGCAAGGAGAAAGTGTTTGTCTGAAGTAGCTCATTTATGAGCAGTTCAGACTATAGTGATGGTGGGGGAAGATCAAATGTGTGTATTTATTTCACAAATGGATAACATGGGTACGTGGGGCAGAGGGTGAGGCATCCCACGGCAGCTCTCTGCAACAGTCCTGTCTGAAGTGGGAAAGCAAGACAGCTAGGAAGTTTGCTAGTTTAATTTTTAGGAGAAAGGCAAGGAGGAAAAGGCCCGAAAGACCACCTCAGGGAATGACTGATTACGAAGATCTCACCCTCGGGATATCAAGGGGCCCTCTACTCTCAGCCTAGGCATCTCGCAGGGGAAAAATCCTCCCTTGGGCTGTGCCGGAGCAGCATCCTCTCGCCGGAGGCTCCCGCCGGGCTGACTTCAGCGAGCCCGAGTCAGGGCTGGCCCCGTCCCCGGATGCCCCCGGGGTGCTCTCGCTCCCCTTTCCGTCCCCTTGCCCGCTCGCCTCCCGCCAGTCGGACCGTCGCCCGTGCAGCCCGGGGAGGGTGCTCAGCGGGAAGGGGGG